>CAVNZK010000156.1:600000-757801 GCA_963693345.1 Pieris melete
TATCAAATTTGAAGTCCCAAGGTCGATTACTCTTAACTGGTCTAATTAAGTCAATGATAAGATTATTGCCAAATTTATGATAAAATTAATATTAATTGTGAAATCCTTTTGAATGAATTGTCATATCATTTAATTAATACGTGATTTAACGTAGATATTAAGTAGAAATATTACCAAAATAACAACTTCGACTTAAAAAAAACTTAGCAGAAAAAGAAGTTAACTTTTATAACAAGATATTGAATTTCAATATTTATTAGTAAGGCCAAATTAAAGTGGTAACCAACGGTAGCCCAATTGGTGCTGAATAACCGAATGGCGAATAAATGGTTTCCTGTCGGTATTGTTGAAAGCGATCCCAATAATATGTAGACAATATTAAAAATGTATGGTTTTTTTTTTCATTTTGGGCACTTTGATAAGCAAGAGCACGACTGCCCACGAGTGGTTTAAGCGTGGGACTTTAACCATGAGGTCACGGCCATAAAGTATTTATTAGGGTGCGTACAGACTATGTAACATATTATATAACTTGTGTTTTATAACACGTCCACATTATATAACCTTGATATTCAACATTATAACATAAAACAATACTGTACACATTAGACTAACAATGTTATATAACCATTTTAAATAACAAAATAAAAACAAAAAACGTAGATGCTGGGTTAACATGTTATTATAACATGTTTTATAACATTCAGTGTCCACATTATCTGAAACATGTTGTATAGCATGTTATGTTATATAGTCTGTACGCACCGCATGTTTATTTTTATCTGGCAGTCGCTATGTTAACAATCTCTAACACTATCAACATTAAATAAGAAAATGGTTTTTCTACTTTCTATAAGGGTGGCTGCGATACATACTCAAAAGGTACTATAATATAGGTTGTAATAACTTACCTTGGATCTCCAATAATAGTTTCAATTGCATTTCTAAAAGGCTCTTCTTTCAAAGTGAATAAATCAAGTTGTAAGCCAATTTTGTGATGCACATACTTTTCTACATTGTACCATTGGTCACCAATGACTGGCATCCCCAAGACAGGTACTCCAGCCGTTATTGCCTCGTCAGTGGATTGTAGACCTCCTTGTGTTATGAACAGTTTTACGTTGGGATGTCCTAAAACGATAACTTTATTATAAACAGATATTAAGAATCTCCATTTATCTCTTAGCTTAGTATTAAAAAAATCAGTAGCGCTATAATCTTTTTAGGTCAGACCCGCAGATTTCTGTATCCATTTCTTGATCAATTGTCAATCCAATAGGCATGTGATCATCGCAGCCTCGTGCCTGACACACGCCATCGACTTTTTGTTTCTAAGGCAAGCCGGCTTCCTCACACTGTTTTCCTTCATCGTTCGAAAAAATGTTAAATGTGCACATAGACGCACAGCCAGGAATCGAACCTACGACCTAAAGGATAAGAGCATGTTGAAGCCACTAGGACTAGGCTAACACTGCTGCTAGTATTTTAATCACGCGCTTTTTTACATGTTCCTCACATATGTAATATAACGCGTGGTTTCAGTATTATCTTTTTTAATAATTAACTCAAAAACTGTCTCATTAAAGACTTATAATTTAATGGTAAAATTATTTAATATTAATAAAAAAATTTAGATTTTACATTCAAGCTGTGATAGGTACACAAATTAAACCTAAAAAAAAACAAATATAGTAGGTTAACCCTAGAAATTACTTAATCGAAATTACCTACAAATAAAAAATTCTAATAGGTTACCTAAACCTGTGAATACATTCCTCATACACCGAATTCGTTTAAAAACTACAATTTGTCTAAATACCGAGGATATTAAACGAATTCACACAGGCACAGGCGTACACAAAAGAGCATACAAAGACTATAAATTTTAAACGTATAAGTAATTATTGTTATCATTTTTAGAATAAAAATCATCTACAAAGCTTAAACCCTACTTACTTAAAATATCTGCTTGTGGAAACCACTTAGAAATTTTGATATTCTTCGGTTTTCCTGGTAATTCATCCATGTCCCATTTCCATAAAATGTTATAAGGTAATTTAGATAAAACCTTTATAATTGTTTCAATTACTTCTGGAGGTATAATCGAAGTTTTTACATTTGTTCCAAAACTCAAATATATCGCACCGTTTTTGGAAGCATCCAGGTATTGCTTGAGATCCTAAAATATAAAGGTTTTGTTATGTTACTAAAAAATAGATATTAATTTATTAAAAAAAAACAGTGACGGTAAAACCTCTTTAGGTCTTGGGCTCAGATTTCTTAATCTGTTTCAGGATCATTTTTAAGTAGGCAAGTAGGTGATCAGCCTCCTATGCCTGTAACACGCCGTCGACTTTTTGAGTCTAAGACATGTCGATTTCCTCACGATGTTTTCACCGATCATTCACCGATCGTTAATGCGCATGCTGAGAAAGTCCATTGGTGCACCGCCAGGGATCGAACCTACGACCTCAGGGATGAGAGTCGTACGCCGAAGCCTCTAGGTTAACACTGCTTAATTTAAAATTAATTTATTAAAGCTGTTGTTATACTATATGTGCTGTTCTATTGTTAACAATTATAGCAGTATCAATAAAAGTATTAAAATATAATACCTTTGGAAGTTCTTTTGGCGGTGTTTGGTGAACTCCACCGATGAATTTAACATTAGGGCCAACCGGCCGATTGTCAGCCCAAAGTGGATGTTCATTAACCAAAGCTAGCTTAATATTCTTAAAAAGATCATCAAAGCTAGGTACATCTTCACCAAGATGTTTTCTCATTATTTTATAATCATTATCTTCAGTCGTTCTAACTATAACATCTAACACCACAAAGCTT
The DNA here is from genome assembly GCA_963693345.1 of Pieris melete. Taxonomy (NCBI): domain Eukaryota; kingdom Metazoa; phylum Arthropoda; class Insecta; order Lepidoptera; family Pieridae; genus Pieris; species Pieris melete. The sequence continues at coordinate 602,842 of CAVNZK010000156.1, forward strand.
ATTATTTCATTAATCTTCTCAAGAGCTGTCAAATTGTACAATCTTTGACGACCGGGTGACGGATAGAGAAATGGATGAGTCGGTGCACCAAAAATGCCATAGTGTGCAGGTACTAGACCGAAAGAACTTATTAAAACTACTGGTTTATTAAATGCATGGCCCAGACCATATGCTACACGCACACATGCTTCCGTAATTATTAGATCAAATTTATCCCGATCTTCAGTCACAACCCTTTTCACTTCTGGATCTTCATTTTGTTTATCAAACACTATTGTAAATCTTTCAATAAATTCCTTGATTTGAGTCAATAATTGTTGTTTATCCACTCTATTATCTATGAGTAATTCTTGCCAATTTGAATAGGAGACATTGTGTACGTCAATTTGCTTCAAGCCTGGAATAGTAACCTTAGCAGGATCAGGTGTTATGAACACGACATCATGGCCTCGTCTTGCAAGTTCGTGGATGATGGGACGAAAAACTATCTGGTGGCTTATAGATGGAGTTGGAAACCATGCTAATATCCTCGCGGATTCTATCCCCGCGAGGGATATTAGTAAAGCAAACACAGCCACTCGTTTCGACATATCTAACCTAATTACAGGATAAATAAAACTACGTTTTGTATAAAGATAGCACAGATATCGCATTGATAAAAAATTATATAATAGTAAGTAGGACATACATAACTACATATTTCAATTAATAATTGAACATAGCGTAAACTTTTTGTTGTTTTCCGCTACTTAAATTAGTAGAAAAGTAGTCACAGTATACACTGCATGTTTGTAACTAAACTCGAATGGGTTTAAGTTCGACCACACTTCACCTAACTTTGTCACAGGCCGAAGACGCCGAATTGACAAGACTAGGGTGAACCATGGCAGGGTTTTTCTGTGAGTTTGCAAGTGAATTTGATATTTGACATTAACTAACCACAGGGTAGTATGTAAATGTCAACTGTCACCTATCATCTCTTTCTACATGTCATTACTAAAATGAAAAATATAATTTAACATATATATATCTACGAGTTGACCCAGGCCATGTATTTCAAGTAGTATGCAATAAGTATTCTGATATCGTACACTCCGGATTTGAGATATAAATCATTATTGATAACAATAAGTATCGTTGAAGCGAGAACTCCGATAAGTGATTTGATTTAATAAATAATCATTGAGTAATATTTTATGCATTTGGATATAAAAAACGACAAAATTAATTTTAAGCTAATTAAAATTTGTCATAATAATTTTATACTTATAACCTTAACATAGGATTTTTCTGAGTCGATATTTTAATAAATATTACCAAGAAGTGAAAAGATCTAGAAGTAACAACTCACTCACACTAGAACAAAAATTATATGGGTAACAATGCGCCCAAATTTCTGGTTGCGGGGGTGGTGAGGAGGGGAGAGGGGTGTAGAAATCACCCCCCACAAATTTTGCGCGCCAAAAACAAAAAAAAAATTTTAAAAATCTCACCTATTTATCTAAATAATAATTGTTTATTCAGCCCTCGGCAACTCGGCTTCTTGGTCGCCTTCCGCGACCAAATATTCATATACTAACCTAACCTAACCGATCTCAATAATATTTGTTTTTTTGAACAGCTCCGGCGTTACGGGAAATGCAGCCCTTCCACCCTTGCGTACCAAAGCACAGGCATTTTATTCAAGCTCTTCCTCCGCGCCTCCGATTATTTATATACACTCTAGGGGTAAGGCAGACAAGACCACGTGGATAATGGGGTGCTCTGATTCGGTTTTGGGTACTTTTTGAATAATTTAAAAATTTTCGGAACCATACACTAATTGAAACATGAAGTTAATGTAATGTATGTACATTTAACAAGTAATGATTAAATTAGGTTCAACTATAAAATTAACAAATGAGAAAATAATCGATCCGATTAATTTACCGAGAATGTCACATCACACCCAACCCATTATATGTGTTATGTATCGTATATGATCGAAAGTAATTCTTATTAATAAATTATTGATTACTCACTGTATGTGTAATGTGTATTGTGTAAATGTAAGTAAATGCCAAGTGTCTATCTCATAAGTTTCATCGATGCATTATTACTATTTGTTTTGATTTTTATATAATTCAATATGATGAAATAATTATTTTATATTTTTATTTACAGTCGATTAAATAACATATTTATACAAAAAGCACTTTCTCTTGAAACTAATGAAACTCCTGGAGTTAAGCTTATAAGAATGTAACGAGGCCGAAGACTATTATTTTTATATCCACATGTAATTATTTTATTTTTATTGTTATTTGTCATAATATTTATTCACTTCTTAAAATAGTTGTATGTAATGTCCGCGGGTAATTTCTACCGTGCCACAGGTTTTTGAACTAGTAGGTACGAAGTAAGGACGAACAACTGCAATATTTTATATATACATATAATTTTACTATTCAATTTAAGTACTTACTTCCTTTCTTTTTTTCAGTTAAATAAAGTTATATATATATATAGTTGGCTAATAATTTGATTTAGAAGTACCAACCTTTACTAAAGTAGTACGATTTTAGACCCCAAGCTATATTATGTATACTAGCAGACCGGCCAAGCGTTGCTATGGCTAAGGTTTTTGTTATAATATTACATAGTAGCAAACTATTCAAGGGAAACGGTAGGAGAACACCAGTCATGGGGACCACCATGCTTATTTGGTGGTTATATATAGCGGGTATAAATTGAGATAAACTATCCTATCTTTTAAGTTGGATCATACTACACACGGTGTGCAAATTTAATTGATATCGGTTGGGTAGTTTAGGAGTCCATAGCGGACAAACAACGTGACACGTAATTTATATATATTAAGATAATACTCGTAAACCCATGAACAGTTGATAAGGTTTAATAAAAATTTAAGGTTTTGTCGTGGAACAACAAAATGGACGTGATGGATTATTCAGCCCTAATTCGTAAAAGTTCAAAGAGCTTCGCGAAAATCTGTCCATCAATCATTCCACGATTTAGATTGTAAAAGAGAACCAATCTAATTTTTAAATGGATTCGTTGGGATCTAGAAAATTGTTTGAGTTTTTGAAAAAAATCGTTTCAAACGATGCATTTTCATAATGAAGTTATTCTTAAACATAATATTATTATTTTTTATTTATTTAGACTCGGTGTTACTCAGTCTAAGTAAAAACAGTTAATTTTTTCATTTCTATTTTGCATTTTCGGGTTATTTTTAATATAACTGTTCGGAGTATGAATAAATTTTTTTTTCTTTTGTTTTTTTTAAAGACAATAATTGTTCCGATATGTCCAGTGTTATACATTACAGACTTTATTCTAAATGTGTTTACAATATATATATTATTGAATTACATATCAACTAAACCACTATACGGTTTTATGAGGTAATCTCAACCTCTCTCAGAAGGTAATATTTTAATTTTATTTTACATTTTTGCGTTAAAAAATGAAAATATAATATCAGAAGGTAAATTATTAATAAATCAAGGAACAAAATATTGTTTTTCTTTTGTTATATTGTCGGCTCACGATTATGTGCCGGTTATGTAAGACCGCTCTGGTACTGAACTAAATAAGTTTACAGCGCGGTCTATATGATGTAACATGTTATTTTTGTTTTTCTCTAGTGGACCGAGAAATATCCAATATTTTCACCCTTCAATAACAATGAATTTCCCAAAACATATGTAATATACAGAGGAAAACAGCGGTCCGGCGCATAATTTTCCCTCTTTATGTATGTTCACATAACGGTTTCGTACTTTATTGAGTTTTGTTTCAAAAAATGCTATACAATTTTTTTAATGTAATAAGAGGCAAACGGGCATCATCTGATGTAAAGTGAGACCGCCGCCCATGGAAAATCACATTGCCAGAAGGTTCGCAAGTGCGTTGACGGCCTTTTAAGAATTGGTACGCTCTTTTCTTGAAGGACCCTAAATCGAATTGGTTCGGAAACTTCAGTGGGCAGTTGGTTCCACATAGTAGTGGTGAAACTGCCTTAAGAAACGCTCAGTTGTGGAACGACGGACGTCGAGGTGATACTGATGGTATTTTGTATTCTACCTTGATGTCCGATAATGAAACTCAGATGCAGGTATTAGTCCGAACTACTCCTCTGAACACTCTCCATGGAAAATGCGGTAGAAGATGCAGAGAGACCCCCCATCTCTACGCAACCCCAAGGATCAAGCCGGACGGAAAGTGACTGGTCGTTGACTATTCTAACGGTCAAGCGGAAGGAGCTGGTACTGGGGAGCTCCCGCCTAGAGGTGAGAAAAGTACTCCATGTGGGGCCGAATTTGCGCTAAATTTAAACTAGTTTTACTATATCCCTTACATAATAACCAAAACAAAGTTAATGAAGCTTAAAGTAGAATCAAATAAAATTATTATTAAGTTTAATTTAGTTACTTAAATGGCTTGTTTGATACAGACGTAATCAAATTAATTTCAATATAATAAGGGTTTCTATAAATAAGTGCGTGCGTCACTGATGAAGGTTATGCTATCTAAATGAGTTTGAATCAGTCATTTATTCAACGCAACGGATAAAAACTAAATTTCGTGGGACTTTTGTTGAGTAAGTAGATGTGTCTTATTACTGCGACTAAAATTCGACTTTAATTGAAGACTCTTCAGCGGAGGAAGGATATTATTCCAACACTTCGTCGCGCAATATTTAAAACTCCCACGAAATGAAACCGTCCGATACGGGGAAATGGCCAGCTCCTGAGTACAACTCCTTAGCTTGTTGGCATTACTACTGCAAAGGAGCGTTTTATACAAATATTTAGGATGTTTAGTATATACTACATCAAATAACAAACATGTCAAATAAAATTTTTGTCGACCTTTCATTGTTAGAAAGTTTAAGTTGTGTTTGACATATCCACATATTATTATTTTAATACTCGCTGTTTCCTTTAACTTGGAAAACAATTCAATAAACAATATGGTGGCACAATGCCTAAGGTGACAAAGGGTCATAACCGCAGTACCCTGACGTCGCCTTTCAATCTGTGCAAAAGACTGTGGTCCTTATGAAACGACAATAGTCGGTTTTGGCCAATAATAATTAATTGTTTGTTTGTTTGTTTAGTGATTTTATGCCCAAATTGTCGGACCAATAGGTGTTTACAAAGCTTCCTATAATAAATATGGACTTCACAATTCATTTATCGTCATTTTATTTTGACTACCGGCCTGAGAAGCTAATGATATTGGATAAAAAAGAGAGCCGTTTTTGTTGCCATTTTTCACTTAGAGTGTTCAGCCTGTACCAGATTTACCCGTCGATGTTTATGTGTGTAGATCAGTGTTGGCCAAGTGGCGTCAGCGTGCGACTCTCATCCCTGAGGTCGTAGGTTCGATCCTCGGCTGTGCACCAATGGACTTTCTTTCTATGTGCGTATTTAACATTTGCACGAATGGTGAAGGAAAACATCGTGAGGAAACCGACATGTCTTAGAACCGAAAAGTCGACGGCGTGTGTCAGGTACTGGCTGATCACCTACTTGCGTTTTAGATTTAAAAATGATCATGAAACAGGTTCAGAAAACTGAGGCCAAGACCTAAAGAGGTTGTAGCGCCACTAATTTATTTTTTGTTTATGTGTGTTTATTACCTTATAGTACAAGCAAATCTTAATCTATATATATAAAAATGAATTGCTGTTCGTTAGTCTCGCAAAAACTCGAACACGGCTGGACCGATTTGGCTAATTTTGGTCTTGAATTATTTGTGGAAGTCCAGAGAACGTTTAAACAGAGGAAAACATAAATAATAAGTTAAGAAAAATACTAAAAACAACAATTAAATTTTGTAATAAAATCAGTTCCTATTGTGTACTCCTATGTCTTTTCAGAAATAAATAAGTGTCTCTTGGATATCATATATATATTTCTTTGTCTAAGTTGTCTTTGGTCTGTTTTTAAAATGTTGTATTACGTTTTGACACAAATATATGTAGGTGATACGAAGTTCACGAAATCATCTAGTTTCTCATAAAAATCACTGACAGCCGGAGTGGAAATGGACACCCGTAAGGTTGACAGACTTTATCACTGTACCTTAAACAATTTCTACACATATTTCTAGCATAAGAATTTAATTGCTGTGGTGCGCTCGCAAACTTCGCGATATGCAACAAGCATTACGACGCTTGTAAACAATTTCCTTAACTCTGGACTGGAATATCAAATATTTGTGACAGTTTGAGATGTACCAGGCAATTCTAATTCAAATAGTATTTGTGAATTACTTGGCTAATTAATAATCAAACAAGATAGGACATTGATATATTGGTTAATTACATTTAGCACTCGAGTTATGATAAAATATAGATGATGATGATATCCTGCTGTTTTGTAGAAATACTAACATGATAATCAAATATAAAATATGCCAAGTCTACATACAGATACAGATAGAGAAATTTAAATTTCTAAAGATTATACAATTATCACGCTAGCTCCTATACCTTGAGCACAACCCAAACATGACATTTGATGAAGATAAGGTTGCGCACATGTGTGTAACGACATCGCTTTATTCGACTGCCCATTCCGTAACTGGAGCTAACTTTAATATTTATTATCATAACCTAACGTATAAACATTCCTAATAATTATACTATACCTAAACTTTAATCAAACATTAAGAATTAGTTTTTAAACTACTGTTTCTCTTAGAATATGAATAATAAATGACAGTAAAGATTATTTAAAACAAAATAAGTGGTAGTAAATATACCAATGATTGTTAGAAATTATTTGAAGATGTCTATTATGTATGTGGGTGTGCAATTATTTAATAAATTGCCGTCTAAAATTCGTAATATTGGCGCGTTTAACCAATTTCAAAGATACATATCAGAATGAGCCTAGACTAAAATTGGGACGGCTGATGGCGACGTGTATCTCGTTCGTATATTCATGTAAATAAAAATACATTTTTTGTAATGAGAAATACAGTTCTTTAAATATAGAAAATGTAAAGCTTCCTGGGACCCCGAGAAGCTATGACTAGGTTACTACTCGTACTACTGTAAAAGTAAAATCCATTTTTCATAATGTTTATTGTGTAAATAGTAATTCAGTGTTTATTAGAAACTCGTTGCCAATTTTGTATAGAGTTGGCTAAATTGGAAATTTGACATCAAATATTCTATGAACGTCTAAGGACATCTGCGACTGGTGGAAATCTAATTCGAAGGAGCGTTGACAAAATACAAACAGTGTTTCCTTGAAATGAATTATTATTTATTTTTATTTATTTCTTAACACTTCCGTGTATACAGAAATATAGTACAATTAAAATAATTAAATAAAAAGGAGAGCAACTGGCGGCCTTATCGCTTTCGAGCGATCTCTTCCAGGTCACCACTGTAAGGAAAAAAAATAGATACGGTAAGCGCAAGCAATGCAAAACTCAATAAGACATATACACAAACTAATGGAACAAAATGGACAATAATAAAAAAGGACACATGAGAAACTAAGATAACGTTACATGTAACACATGACATCTTCTATACAAATAAAGATTGCATTATTAATAAGCATTTATTACAACGATATTTTGGATATCGGTTTTAGAGCTGTGAAAAATTCTTTAACCAATAAACGCAAAGAAAGAATTATAATAATTCCATTCTTTGAAAGCCTCAATGTATTCTCATAATTGTAGAATTTCTTCTTTTTGTGATTCAAATGAATAGTTAGTAACGTAAAATGTATTTAAACTTTTAGTACAAATTAAACATTTGATCATTTATGTTTGAAAAAGTTATTTTGTATCAAAAGTTCTTAAAACGAAAAAGCATAAATTATAGTCATTCGATTTTTGAAAACTATGTCGGTTAATGAAATGAATAAATGAAATGTGATACAAGTAGAAACCAAAAATATAACTGGGCATTACTCTAACGGTACTCTATTGAGGTCGCCTGCTAGTCTAGTAAGAGCATGCCTGATTTTCCATACTGTGCGCAAACTATTGTTTTCCCGCCCATTTCATATTGCGATGCATACAAGAGTGTAGCAAGAATTTGTTCCATATTTAAATTTCTACTTTGAATATTTCAGGTGTGTAACACTGCAGGTGTTTCGCGTTCTTGGTATGCGCAGTATTTCGATCCCCTTTGATGTGGTTCTTAAGTCAGCAAAAGCCAAAACCAGCTTTCTTTCTTTCTTGCCAGTTCTTCATATACCCTAGATTTGAGAACTGGTAATAAATGTTCCTATATAATTATTTTATTTTATTCCCCTACAGAGATATTGACTATATATCGCTCTCTTAGAGCCTAACTCAAATGTTTGTTAAAGTGAGATTTTTAAATTTCCTAGTCGTCAGCGCTGAGAGAGATAGAAATAGGTATTTGCGTCTCTCACTTCCCTGCCACGCATCCCCCTATTTTACGGCTACAAGTAACTAATTAGTAGTGTCTAAATTTAAAGAAGTTAGCTTGTTCAAACGTTGCGCGATTCAGGGATACTCTTCTAGCATCTACCCTAGCGGTTGTAACAAAACAGATGAGTTTCGTTACAACCGTTTGATTTGATATATTATACAAAATGTTGATTTTTTGTTTCCGATATGTAAATTGTGTAAATTGATATTGCCAAAAACTTCAGTCGTGCAGTCGTTACACGGAATTATTTCTATTATTCCTGACTAATTAATAATTATATTACATAATATTTGTAGTATATGAGCCTGACACAAATTAGTATTTTTATCAATTGTAATTTATAGAATTTATTAAAATTTAAATCAATGTTAAAGCTTCCTGTAGTGATTTATCAAAGAACAAATCTGTAAAGTTTCATATTTATGTCTTTAATAAAAAGCAAGCCGGAGTGAAATAAATATATTTTTTTCTTATTCGGATGATGCCTTTTACTGATGGTATATCACCCATCAATAGAATTCAAAAAAGATTTTAAAATGCTCCCATAAAAATCCCAATATTCCCAGTCTCTTTATTATAATTACCCTTGACATCGCGCGGCATAAATCTCAACATTGAAGTCAGGTTTGCTATCGCTATTCATGGTTTTGGAGAGAACTGGTAATTCTGCATATGATAACAATGCGTCAGTAAGTCAGGACTTTTCATAATTCTACAACAGTAGGTGACATATTTATGATAGTTATATAGAATAGAAATATAGTAGGAATATTTTTGGAGGAATAAAAGGACATCGGACCTCGGACGTGGAGGCAGAATACGAAATTCCACTCGTATCACCACGATGTCCGTCAATTCAAAATTCAAAAATCATTTATGTACTAATGTACACTTATGAACGTCAAAAATAAATATATACGAAATGCTTCTAATTTTACATTTACTGCCAGTTCTCAAATCAAGGGTGTAGAACGGAAGAGAAGAACTGGCAATAAACTCTCTGCCACCCGTTTTAATCGCCAAATTTTTTGTTTACACATGTTTGTAAGGAGCTGCAACCATTCGTAACTAACCATCGTTCCACAACTGAGCGTTTTTAAGGCAGGTTTTGTGTGGCAGTATGTGGAACCAGCTGCCCGCAGAAATATTTCCGAACCAATTCGACTTAGGGTCCTTCAAGAAAAGAGCCTACCAATTTTTAAAAGGCCGGAAACGCACGCGAGCACTCTGGCAATAAGTGTCCATGAGCGGCGGTATCGCTTAACATCAGCTGAGCCTCCTACCCGTTTGCCTCATAAAAAAAGTAGTAAAATAAATAAATTGTCTGATTCATAAAATGACATTCATATTTGGGTAGTAGTAGTATAACAGTAACAAATTAATTATTATGTCAACTTTTTGTCACCTTTTTGAATAACCCAAAAGCCTAAATGAGCAGAAGATGACGATTGTTTTGGCGTCAAGCCAGACGTACTCGTGTATTACTTTCACCTCGCTGTGTTCATATGCCCTCTAATGAGCGCCCTTCACTATCTCTTATCTCGACAATTTTGTGATCATAAATTGTTTATATAACCGTTACTAAGGTATAAAGAAATGTAGTGGGAGAGATGGCGTAGCTTCAGCCTGTGACTCTCAACCTGTGGTCGTAGGTCCGAATCCCGGCTAAGGATATATCTTTCGATGTTCGCATTTAACACTCACTTGTACATTTAAGTTAAACATCGTGATGCTTTAGAACTTAAACTTTTATCGCCAAGTTTTCACTATTGAAATGCTTGTTAATAGTTGCGTACAGCGTACTTCAAGCGACATTTTAGGAAAGTAACGAACTATAAGTGTTGAAATAACACGTGACAGAGGTTATTTTAATAGTGCAATCAGTCCGTTATTAGTGAAATGCCATGCTGATCTCACCTCTGAGGGGGAGCTCCACAGTATCAGCTCCTTCCGCTTGACTGTATTCAACGAAGAGCGGTTCGAAATTATTATCAATCACGTTCTGAGCAGCTTTATCCCTTGGCGTTGCGAAGATATCTGCGGTCACTGCATCTTCTACCGCATTTATTGTAGTAGGAGTTGTTCGGATTTATATCTGCAGCTGAGTTTCATCATCGGACGTCAAGGCAGATTTCACCCGTAACACCTCAACGTCTCCTCTTCCACAAGCAACTTTTTTTTAAAGCAGTCTCTGTACCACCTAACATGCTAGAAACATATCAGTAAAAAAGACCCAATAATAAATATATAACATAATAATTGACTGAAAATTTATTTTTCATGATAAATAATGTGTAGAAATAGAAAGGATAATACACATTTGAAAACTTGTATGAATCCCGTTGAACCAAATTTATAAAATTCGTTTCAAATATTTGTAAAATCTTGTTTACACAAATATCTGACCGTAAAAGTAATAAATTCAACTAAAATACGGTGCATACTTTGAAAAATGCATATCTAAATTGCAATCTTGGTTCAAAGGCGTTTTCTTGAGAGCAGTTTATAACCTCAAAGAACTCTAAAGGACTGCACTACTTGACTAAATAATAATAAAGCGATGAAGGAGATTACAGAATTAAGACATGGTCACACTTGGACTTTATATTTAATTAATTTTATATATGTATACTTATTACGCTCATTTCTTAAATAAGTAATATAGTTTGTTAAATTATACATTTAACATATCGGAAAATATAGAGATATACAGGGTGGCCAAAAAGTCGTGGATCAAACGCAAATAGGGGATAGATGAGATCATCAGTGGCAAAAAATTGTACTACGGGAGGTCTCTAAGGTCAACCCCTGCAGAGTTATGATTTATTTTGCATTTTATAAGAAAATGGCCTTTTTTTTACTAATTCTTAATAAAATTCGATAAAATCTACATCCTGTAACTTTTTCATAATATCCACTAGATTGGTACTGATGAGTTCTTGCTTAACACATACTATTTATAGTTGTTTATTGAGTGTATTGAAGATAATATTAAGTTACACGATATAATTTTTTTTCAAATCAAAACTTTTTGTTTACTTCGGACCCCACTGTGAAAAAAAATTACTCTACCGAAAAGTGACCCTGTATTACAAGTTTTGGCGCATTTAATATGGATTCTGAAAAGGTATTACACATGGCCATGAGTCGCTCTAATATCTTTCTAGGACGAAAAAACAACAACGATTCGGACTTATGATAGATTATTTACCTACATGGGACCAGTACTGTGTGAATCGGACTAGATTCAAAAAATTGGACAGATGGCTGGAGGGTTACGTAGGAAGTTGTTGGACGGTGCAGATTAAGTATTATGGTCAGAGTCAGGAATTTTGGAGCATATTTTATTGTAAAATATTTTGTTTCATACAAACAACCATTGAGAAATAATTGTTTTAATACAATTATTATTTCACAATCGTTGTTTGTAATTCTTCCTAGAAAGATATTCGAGCGACTCATGGCCACGTGTAATACCTTTTCAGAATCCCTATTAAACGCGCCAAAACTTGTAGTACAGGGACACTTTTCGGTGAAGTAATTTTTTTTCACAGTGGGGTCCAAAGTAAAGAAAAATTTATGATTTGAAAAAATGTTATATCGTATCACTTAATATTATCTTGAATACACTCAATAAACAACTATAAATAGTATGTCTAACGCAAGAACTCATCAGTACCAATCTAGTGGATATTATGAGAAACATACAGGATGTAGATATTTTCGAATTTTAAGAAGAATTAGTAAAAAAAAGTCAATTTTCATATAAAACCAAAATAAATCATAACTCTGCAGGGGTTGACCTTAGAGACCTCCCGTAGAACAATTTTTTGCCGCTGATGACCTCATCTATCCCCTATTTGCGTTTGATCCACGACTTTTTGGCCACCCTGTATAGTTAAAACAATTATTTTTTCTGCGGGTATTTGCAATCAGCCCTAAGGCTATGAGCGAATTTGTTCTGTGCTATCATGTGGAGTGACTTCCCATTGAAATCTACTCATCTTCTGCCTAGAGCCACTGCCGGTCTTCTACCTGTAGAATATGGTGACGTTTTAGTCGACTCACATACTGTCTAATGGTGAGTTGGCGAGCCAGTTCGTTCGGCTCGACAGCTTAACCGCTCTTTGTATTTAGCTGCCAATCTCCGGATTTCCTCTTTAATAGTTCTTATTTTATGGTGTTCGTGAACTTCGTTGTTCGTTATGTACAATGGTACTTTTGCAACTGCTCTTAGGATCTTGTTTTGATGTCGCTGGAGTATATTTAAAATAAATAAAATGTAAGGAGGAAGGTAAAAGCACTAAAGAGACGTCCTTCTGCGATGATTTCTTCAACGTAAAGAGTGGTAGAAAAAATGAATCAAAACAGTGAAGAGGTTTGGAATATAATATGTAATTTAGTAAACATAATTACTTTTTTTTTATGAATAAATAGTTATTTATTTACAGAAATACAGTATTTACAATTTTCTTAACCTATAAAGTAATAATAAAAATAATTAAAAATAAATAAAATGAAAATTAAAACAAATTTAAAAAGTTTGGTCCCTGTGGCAGTGTACCTTTAACGCTGGCAGCATTTCCTCGCTGTACTGCGAGACTTGGAAGTGCCAGCTCTGCGGTCACCGGTACTATCTACCAGGCGCCAACTTAAATTTTTAATAAGCGCCTGTGCACTTGAACCCCACGGCCCAAGAGTCTCTTCAAAGGGAACAAAATCAAAGTTGGAGGAAAGATTGTTGTATTTGAGCCGTTTATTATTTCCGCCTGCTCTGCGGCCGCGCCAGCTTTTTGGCTTGTCCGAAGGAGATGAGACGGGGCAAAGGTGTCTACACAGGTAGCATCCCATACTAAAGCCCGTCCCATTTTCCAAGGGATCAAAGACATTCTGAACGGAAGAATTAAGGTAACATAACACCACATGATATAGCCTTTAAAATGTATATAGTACATTAATAACGATTTTCGGATTTCTCTAAATATATATGCAAAAACATTTCTTACGATTGATTACAATAGAACAATTTGTCGACTTGTAGTCGACAAATTGTTCACCAAATGCTAGGCACCAGCTGACAGACCCGTTGCTAAACTTCTCATATCTATAATAGATCTACAATATTTAGTGTGACATAATGCCATAATTATAATATATATATTATTATATATACGAGTATAAGTCAATGAAAACGATATTCTACGAAGGAATCACTGAATCTGAAAAAAATTAGACTAAATAAAAAATCGTACTATAAAAACGTTACTGAAAAGTTCATCAACCCACCTAATATGAATTCAATAAACTCAAAAAACCAAAAGCTTAACGATTTCAGTCAGTTAGTTTAAGTTCTACTGTGGTTATAAAAAAATCACTGAAATGTAAATATTATAGTTGGTTTTAAAAGGTAAAGGAAGCAAACAAATTTGCCGAATTATACAAAATCAACGCAGGCGAAGATTAGGAAAAAGAAGTGAAAAGTACTCTGTAAATTGAGCATCAAACTAAATTTGTGAAAGAGTGAAAATATACTCAATTGTAAAATGCACTTATAGGAAATCCCCATCAATTAATAGGAATAAATTATACTATTACCCCAATAGTTTAGTAGCTCTAACCTCGTGTATAACAGTTAAAAGAATTGTTAGTTTTTGCGTTTCATAATATTACTTGACTTGGTACTGGCTTTTACTTTTACTTTTATATTTTTACTAGCAGACCCGACAGACGTTGTCCTGTCTTAACTATGAATATTGATTTCAAATTGGTATAATTAATTAGAAAATATTTCAGAAACAAAGTGTTTATTATTCTAATGCTTTATGTTATACAACATTCTTTATTTGTTTTTCTGGCTCGCATATTATTATAATATTATCAATATAATAACTCCGATCGAAGCATTTATTTTAAACGATATTCATTTTTCTTACATCCTCTTTGACGATATTTGCAGCACGCATTCTGTCAATGTTATGTCAAACGCCATAAGGTTACATCAAAAAGTTCGAATTGTATGGTGGTTAAGTATTCTTAAATTTTCTAATTTTCCGCGCAACGTTTTTCTTTTTTTCTTTTATAAGAACCTTTTCCTGACAATTACAAACGCAACAAAAAAAAATCAGACAAATCGGTCCAGCCGTTTTCAAGTTATGTCGTGACAACGGAAAACGGGTTTCATTTATATAATATATATAGATAAGATGACTCTGTATCCAGATTCGCTGTATCAAATAACGTTGAGATGGAATTGAAATTAAATAAATGCATTTGAAATTCACTTAATAAGGTCTACTTTGACTTTGATCTAAAGCTTGCATCTGAAACTTATTATTAACTTTATTAGAAAACTTCAAAGATATAAAAGGCTTCTTTGAGGAAAATTGAAGTAAGTGATTACAAATCTCTTAGCAGTACGAATAAGAACGTTCAGTACCAATATTTTTATTCTCAACTTAGCCTTTTGGCACAAAATTGAAATAAGGAACCTACGAATCTTTTTTTTGGATGGATCTGGCACTATTTGTGCATTAGCCAGCGTCAAGTATAGGATTTTTTATAATTCGTGCATGTCTGTCAGGGGCGATCGTCAACATCCACGACTGTTTTAATGTAAAGTGGGAACAAACCGTGATCCATGTGGTTTTCAATCATTTCAGTATTATTATTATTTTCTTATGTAGCCAAGTTCACATTTCAAGGATCGTCATGCTCGCTTAAATGTCATTGCTTGTGGCGGCGTCCATGAGTCGGGTTGTCTCTCTCCCTAAAATATGGCGAGGGGGCCGATGGCTGGCCATGCGTCATACTCGATTAAAAAGAGTGGCGGAGAGTTTATTGCCAGTTCTTCTCTTCCGTTCTACGCCCTTGATTTGAGAACTGGCAGTAAATGTAAAATTAGAAGCATTAATATTTATTTCTTTAATGACGATTCACAAGTGTACATTGTGTTACCTACGTGAATAAATGATTTTTGAATTTAAATTTGAATTTAGAATTGGCCGTGTCCTCCATGTACGGTTTAAGCACTCGCCCGGTACCGCACAACCCTCCCAAAGGCCGATTAAATTTAAATTAAATTAAAACTTGCCCTCGAACCGGGAATCGAACCCTGTACCCCTCACCTAGCTGCCACTTAATAAGACCGCTAGGCTACGAGGCCCCTTACGAACCTATTTTACACTTTTACCATATGGTCTAAGATCCCGATATACAATATTCAATTTACAACGACCAATATTTAAGCCTTGACCTGTTTAAGCTGTCGCGGAGTATGGTTAAAAGGAGTATTAAGAATATCCATAGCGCAAAATCACCTGCATCATAAGCATACCCCACAAACACACCTTCACGTATTTACACTCACTCTTACACCATCACACAACACAGCCAAATTAGGTGTTATTTAGTTGAATGTATTGAATAATTTTTTTTTGTTGTTTGATTAATTTTGTAAATTTCTTAACCTTTTTGTAGTAAAATGTATTATGTAATCCATCTCTGGCTATATTTTTAGTGTATCTGTTTGATATTATATATAATTTATGTTAGCTGTAGGATTACGAAATAAATAAATAAGCATCTCGGTGAAGGTCGTTGTATATCGGGATCTTATACTAATACTGCTGGAATAAAGACTACTTAGGTGGTGGTCTCATAAAGTTTATCCAGATGCATCATAATAAAAATAAGTATTTTATTATATCCTTAAACCAAAAACTTATTCACAGTTCCGCTCAAGATCTCCATCATCTGTACCTACTCTTTCACTTGTAGCAAATCGTTGATACACACTAAAAATATACATACTATTTTGTGTAGTATTTTCAATAAGATTTTGATGTATGTTTTAATATAAAAGAAAAAAACGGACGTCAATCAGAACAGACTTTTAAGGTTGTGATTTATAACAAGTTAGAACATCCCATACACTTATAAACCCACGACTGAAAATTCGTGGTAAGAAACTATTTATTTATATTTATTTTATTTATTGAGCGTATAAATTAAATTATGATTAACTCTCTGAAATGCCTTCTGGAAATTCACTTCACAACTTATCGGCAAGTATTCGTTCAAGAGTTAGAATCTTCGTTATTAAGTTATGTAACACGAACTCGTCCTTCAAAAAATCCAACTTGAGCTCTTAGCGTCTTCAATAATTTGATATTTTAGAATTCCTAAAAAAATATTTCAATACACACATTATATAATCTTAAAATATGCCTTTTTAATATTAACTATACTCTGATCTATCATTTTTGAACATCATTTGTCAACTTTTTGGCCGGGCACATTTTTCAATTTCAATACGAGTCTAAACATCTAACTGTATACATACATTTTATTTGTTAATGAATGTATCCATATTATTAAGTGCGTGCTCCACATAAAAAGTGGTTGTACCGCGACTGATAATTACGTCCCTTTTCATCACAAACAGTAAAAAAACGCACAAGTGAAGATAACATTTTACTTTCTTAATAAACGTTTACTGAACCTGGAGTTAGTAGACGGTAGTGATGCCAGCTGAAGAATAAAATAAAGTAATTGAAGTTAATTCGATATATTGTTCGTGTTATTGGAATATTTGTTATTTTTGTATTAGGTCACTTGAGTAAGTAAATTATATTATTATAGGTAAACTATTGGTAGGTAAAACAAAAAATTCGTAGCATTTTATTTTATTGCTCTCAAATGGGTGATTTTGTCGCTTTTTTGTAACTTTTTTAGTAGCAACACTTATGAAATGTCAGATTTCTACGGAATGAAAAATCAAAGTATAATTATTTGCGTATCGTGTTAATACAAGAGTAAATGTATAAAGGTCATATGTCAATAGGTAAATCATATTATAAACTATCAGCTAAAACACCGATTTCATTGGATTATCGATAAATTTAGCTGCTGAATCGAAACTAAACCGCCATTTTAGATGGTTAATAGGATTTTAAACGGATTAATAAATTCTCGATTAAATTGTATAACATACAAAACGGGTATGTTATTATTATGACTCTAAAACACCACAGTGGCGATGATAGGTTATCAAAATGGAATCATGTTTAGACATTGTCTATGGCTTGTCGTGAAATTACTACTTAGAATTGTAACGATACGTTTTTCTATAATAATAACGCCTTTAGGAACTAATATGGTATGAATACAATAACAAATAGGTCGTACAATATTTTGGTCGCATATTCTGCCAGTCTTGTCTTAGATAATTTGCTAATATTTGAGTTAATCATCAATCAAAATAATTATTACATCATCTTATAACTACGTCATCATATTATTAAACTACATTTATTACGTTCTCAAATTACTCTTTAATAAAATCCCAGAGGCTCTTTTATCTCTGCCTTTCAATAAATTTATGAAATGTATTAAAGAAAAGCTGTGTAAAAAGGGGCTTACTATAAAGTCAACGATTATCTACTTGATAAAAGGGCCTGGGACTAGTGCTAGACAGGCTACTTCTTATTAATTTGCGATATTTGTTTTAAATAAGTGTTGTTTGATGATTTGCTGTTTTAAAAGAGTACCGAGAGTTTTTTACGCCGGCTTTTTCTCTCGGCCTACACCCTTTGTCTTCTTTGCCGATGAGTAGGGATGCCTACCGATTCAAATTTAATGACGTGGAATAAGTGATACATGTATCTTATGTTCCATAATAAACATATTTTATTTTTATTTTTTATTTTATAAATCACAATGTTTCATTCATTAATCATGAAGAATAATGATTTCCAAAGGTTCTAGATGTCAAAAAAGTACCTTCAAATGTACAACAATAATTCTCCAAAAAATAATTTTGCCGACCTGAAGTCAAAATGACTTTACTTCTACTAGTTGTTAAAGAGTAAGTTGTTCAGAGGTGGTCTATATAAGTCATTCTACTGTTCATACATTATATGATTTGTCTTCTATTATTGTATTTCCAAGCCGTTGCACTATGGAAAATGGTAAAACAACGGCAATTCAAAAATCGTTTTAAATAATATTGTAATTGACGCACTTTTAAAGGTTTATTGAATTGAGTGGAACTTCAATATGATCTAGTAATTTTGCATGATTTACATTTGGAATATGTTTTTCTTTTATTCCGCAATATGTCAAAGAATGTATATTTCAGATCTGTTCGCTTCAATTTTTTAAAAGAAATAGCTTAATCAAAAATAAAATAGTAGGTATAACCAGCGGCACGTAAGTCTAGCGCTGGCCGATACGTGGAGGGGATTGCTGCGCATACGTACTGTCGCGCGGGGGACAAAATGCGACTGGAGAGCCAATCGACGCTCTTCATTCCGCTAGCCCCCCTCAGGTACCTTATTTTTTACTTCTGCGCAATAACAGTCAGCGCTAGAGTTTCGTGCCGCTACTTATAGGTAGGTTTGACTGGGCTTTTCTTTTTTTTTAAGAATGTAAAAACATAAGTATCTACAGTAGATTTAGCACGAAGTTTTTACTTCTTTGCAAATAACGTTTACAATTTATTAAATTTGGTACATTTATTTTTCTATTTGAGTTTAAATTTGTCTGAAAATAATGCTGTAAGCAAAGAAATAAATTACCTAGAATGATGAAATCTGTACAAAGAGTTGAGCTCACTGAGGCTCACAGGCTGAGACGATAAATAATTTTCGTAAATAATACATAAATTAATCTTCAAATACACCAGTATTTCCATTATAAACCTCAAGTATTTGTGTACTAAATTATACAAATATTAACGGATAATAAACATAAACAAAAGGACTATCACACGCTTCAAGAAACCACAATAAACAAATATATGTTAAACAATAATGGTTAAGAGTAACATGTAATAAAAGGTATAAGTTTAAAGATATTTAATCTCAAAAAAGATAACAATAATCACTTATGACAGATTAAATTATAATTATGATAATATTTATATTACTTTGTATGCCTGTACCTGTTAGTCCAGTCAAATTATGGCTAAAAACGGGTTAAGTAAACAATTAAAATTTTTCGCCTAACTAACCATTCTCGAGATATCGAATTAAACGCGTTTCCATCGAAATGACCTTGAGCTGACCCCAGTACAACCCCTCAAATTGGAATTTATGCTCAGAATACACCCCCCTATCGATCCTCAGAATCCCCAAACTGTGTTCGCTCATGTTTATTTATTTCGTAATTTGACTGGACTATGTGTGCATTCACCAAATACCCTGTGTTTATATAATATGTTATTCAGGAGGTATTGAAGATGTTCCGTGAAAAATTGTGCTTGTGAGTTTGGTCTAAAAAGTTAAACAAATGTTATTACACATAGGAAATATCTATTAGTGTACAGCCGGGAATCAACGACCGAACCAGAGTGTTGAAAATCACGTTTAAAAACTGTTATGTCAAACAAAATTACAAAATTAATCGGAGATTGTGAAATGGAAGCGTCATTATTACAATAACAACTACTTCTTCCAACTTCAATAGCTTTCAACAAAAATTAGACAAAATCTATCTTTGATAATAGGGACTTTTCCTAACCCTCGGATTAAAAAAAGAAAAATCAGTGGCACTACAACTTTTGTAGGTCTGGGCTGTCGTCGAATGTTGAATGCGTAAATATAAAGACAGTCGTGCACAGCCGGGGATCGAACCTACGACCTCAGGGTTGAGAGTCGCACGCTGAAGCCACTAGGCCAACACCGGTCTAATTAATAACGGGATAAATGGTCTAGAAAAAAGATGATATATTATACAACCCCGTTATCTTTATTTAACTGTTTTTTAAACAAAGCTAATTCAACTTCAAACAAAACAAAAGACTGAAAACGACAATGAAAAACAAAACAAACTCTATTTCCAATTCCTGAATGGAAAAACGATGCTTGTTTGTGTAATCACTTGTTAAGGGGCAGATGTTTCTTTGTTATTCTTTAATTGTTTGACATAGTGTTCAAAGTCAAAGGTGTCTTTAGCGAGCACTTTAGTTACTGACTTTTTAATTTTATTTTTAACTCGCCATTATAAATGTATCAAGCTGTTAGGCTAAGAGATTGTCAACCTTGAGGTGGTGCTTTCAAGTCAGCTATTGAATTTTCTTAGTAGAACTGGTATATTTTAAATTAAAAACCGACGAAATTGGCGGAATATGAATATAAAAATAAATCGCAAAATGTGTTGGTAAGGGCATAACTTAACAACACATGGACCAATTTGGCCAATTCTTTTTTTATAATATTCCTTGAAGTTCGAGGATAGTTCTACGAAAAGAAAAATAAAAAAAAATTGAGTGGAAAAGTCAAATCCATACAAAATATTCGTAATAATATTTAAAAGTCACATAAAATTCAAGTGTTAGTGGAGGGGTTCTGGGAAGGTAAATTTTTATTTTTTTATCATAATGTATTTGTTGTCTTATCAATTTTCTTTTTTTTATCTTACTAGGTAGACCGGTGTCCCGAATTTTATTATTATTAAAAAAAAATAAAGAATCGACTGTTAGGCGGCACTATGTTTGCCAGGCCAGCTAGTTTGTTTATAAAGATGATTATTGAAACAGATGTAAAATATTTTTCCCCGATTTACATGACATATTTTATTATATACATATACGTAGAGGAATGTTACTCTATGTTCTGTGTATAATATATCACGGCCTATATATTTTACTACGAATTCTTGTTAATACTTGACATTGACATTCGACGGCTCATTGGTCTACTGGTTAGTACCCCTGACTGCGAATCCATGGGTCCCGGGTTCGATCCCCGGCTGAGACAAACATCGATGTGATGAGCATTTGGTGTTGTGCTTAGGTCTTGGGTGTTTAAATATGTATTTATATGTCTATCTATCTATAATATGTACGTATATCCGTTGCCTAGTACCCATAACACAAGCTTCAGCAGCTTAGCATGGGACTAGGTCAATTGGTGTGAAATAAAATAAATAATATATATTAGCAATAGGTAATTAAATACACACAAGAAAATGGAGCCTTAACTAATTAAAGCTTGCAATGTTTATGTGTTTCAATTGATTGTATCTGTGTTCAGTATCCAATACTTGATAGTTCATTTAACGTACTAATGAACTATTAAAATAACAATAGCTCAAGTTATGGGAAAATACTTATTATTTTCATAGACGTTAAATAGTTGTCTATTGTTTATTTTACAATACAATTTACACATCGAATTTATTGCATTAGAAAACATTACTTTGGGTTCCACGGATATTTGCGTGGTGCCTACTATACGCTCCTCCAAGGCCCCGCTTTGTGGGTTGCCGTATTTGGCACTACAGGTCAACAGATGGGACGGGATGCGGTCCTTTTTAGCGTCCGTGCTGTTGCTGACTCTGTCGCCGACATCGACGTACGGTGCCGACCGGTGGCACGTCACAGTCTTGGTTCCACAGTTTAAAAGTTCTTGCAAGGTGGCCTCGCGTTGTTGTTAAAACATGGGTGGAAGCAGTGACATCGTGTTATGCCAATACCAGCAAACTTAAAACAGCATGTAACTCTGCCTCCAGGTCTTTCAAACAGGAAGTGCTAGGGCTAGGACAAAGTCTGAGCACATTGTCAGATTTGGCGCTATGGCGCGCAGAGATTGGCCCACTCTTCAGGTACTCAAGCCTTCTGATATTACGCCAAAGCTGTCCAAGGGAATTTCTGTCAGCCCTCCGTTCCCCGTGCACAGGGAGAAGCTGTCGCGTCCAACTCGACAACTGGACTTTGGAAACCAAAATCAAAATACTCGTATGTTGAAGATGAATACCAAGGAATATTACTTTGCTATTTTAGCACGTCATCTATGCTATCTCCTATTCTAAGTTCAAAACAGAAACTTCCGTCCCGAGCAAAATGATTATTTTGACGAATTTTATATTTTAAGTGTAAATAATTTCATAAACATTAATATAATAAAACAGTAAAAAATCTTGTAGTTTTTGTCTCTCCACTAAATAGTAAATCTATAAATTAGTTCTCGAACATTAAAGATTTATATATGAATTTTTTTCATAGACAGGGGGATAAAAGAAAGTTGAATTGATACTTCATTATATTTTCTTTGTCGTACAACCTTTTTTGATCAACCCACTCAAGCGTGACGTCATCGCTCCTATATTCTTTGTTCATAATGTAATGTAAGAGTAATTTAATATGTATAACCATAATGCTTTTAATAAAGTTTTAATTACTCTAAATGAATTTTGTAATATGAATTAAATGTTGTAATTAATTAAATTCCATGTTAAATATTCTAGGAAATAACTTTTGACGTGATAGCGTCTTAGCACGAAAAAACATGACTCATTGTCACGTTCCGCCTGAGCCGAGCAAGAGCAAGAGCGCGGAACAAGCTATAGAGATAGATAGAGCGGAATCCCCTTGTTTACTGCAACAACAATTGCACCAAAAAAGGTAAATAATTCTTGCATTTTAAGAATTTTATTAGCTTTAATATAATATCATATTACCTCTTTGAATAATAAAAAAATATGTTAACATATCAAAAAAAAAATTGAATTAACTCATTTGCATCATACAAAATAATGATAATTAAGTGATCATAATTAATTTCATTAAATGAATTATGCAATTTTTCATGAATGTTATCTTATGACGTTATCGCGTAAAATTATCATCTAAAAAAAATATCGGATCATTGAGGTGCTTTAAATAATAGAGGATTTTATGTTCACTCTAGACTCCACTTGCTTACAATAAAAGAATATAAGCGAAATGATGGAATGTTAATGCCTACGTCTGGCTGTACTCTCGGGGCGTAAAACCGACGATTTAGGAATACGCCATGCTCATAAAACAACTTCGTACAATTAAATTAGGGATTAGAAAATAAACCATACGGTAGGATAAAAAAGTTGTTCCGAGTGACTGTACCTGTAAAATAAGTTTTCCTAAATACGTAATACGTCTCGAGAAAACAGGATGCAGGATTTCGCTAAAATTATCAACACTAACAAAATCTTTTACATTTAATAACACTAAAGATTTTGTTTGTATCAAAATAATTTCTTTGCAATATTTAATTCTATTTATAGACACGTTTCATCAAAATTGCTTATATTATATTATTTATTAAGTATGCAAAATAGGAAAATATAAAGAAAAGGGCGACAATCTTTAAATTATTTTCCTGTTTTACTATTTACTCCTGAAGAATATCAATTTTCAAAACAAACCGATAAAAATTCTTTATACAATCAAATCTACGAATACTCAAACAATATTAAAACTGTGGTAGTCAAGTCACGGCCTAACGAAATTATCACTCGCATTTTGTCGAGGGCAATTTCTGTCAGCGCCTGAAGAGAATGTCAACTCAAAAACGCAGTTTGTGAGCTATGAAATATGCGGAACTGTATGTTATATGTTCAAACATAAAAGGCACATTATCTTTATCTAAATCAGATTAACCTACAGTAAATCTATGCTTAAAATCTATCAGCTAACGGTCATTATTTCTTTAGCTTGTACTAAAAGATTATTTGAACATCTCCTAAAAAAAGCAAATTCATCAACAGAACGCCAAAGTCTCGCAAGAGAATTGGCGTTGCATCTGGCTCCGCATACTGGTGGTGAGCGACAAAAACTGTCAGTTGTGGAACGAACGTGTTTGAGTTATTTAATTCTAATGATGAATCCAACAATAAACTTAATAATTGTCAAAAAATTGACAGAGATGACATCGACATGTTCTTTTATTTTCATTAGCTAAGGGCGTAGCCCCACTGCTGCGTTGCGACGTTTCCCATATTATTTTATAGACGTTTCAATGGATCGACGGAAAAGAGACGAAACAGGGGGGAGGGTGATCACTATTTCTTAATGCTATCAGAGGAGATATCCAGAATCTTCTATGGTTTCTAAGTTTAATTCGGCGGTGGCGTAATAAAATCAACAAAAGAACACGTTTGTGTCTATCGATTGCGAAGGCTGAGACGCAGATGCGACGGCATACACTATACACCCTCTTGCGTCGCGACGTCGTGGGTCGACGCAACGCAGATGTGGCAACACAGATGTGTGACAATTATTCGATCCTATGCGACGTCGCAGCGCAACGCAGCAGTGGGGCCTCATCATATTACTTAGCATAGATGGTGCAATTTGCATTAGGAAATTTTATTGTAAAAAGTTACAATTAGTCAATTTATTGTAACCCATGAAAGTTTCATATTTGTAATTGATTAATGGTTTCGTTCGTACACAGTACAGCCACTGATGTCTTCCAAAATCCTTATTTATTTGTGATATATCACAAGCGTAGTATAAATAATATAAATTTTAACAAATTGGTGCATGTACTAATAGGTAACATTTTCATTTCGTGGCCCAAAGTGAAAGTAAATTGTAAATCACTACCATTTTACAGGAAAGCCGGGACGTGAGACGGGGTGAAACCGAAATTGTTTGGCAAATTGTTTCCATTAGACACGAGAAAATTGCGTGAAGATCTGACGCTATTTCCGTTTCGTTATTTAAATAAAACACGACTAGCTTCCGGTACTTGCTGCAATTTACCAATAATTGTTTATGTTTAGTCTAGTTGTTATAAGATTAATCCTGAGGCTAATCCTAGGTCCATAGATATGCACAGATTATTTTTATTTATTTATTCACACTTCGTTGCATTAAATAATGCAAATAACACAATACACAAAAAAATATAAGGGATGTAACGGGCGGCCTTATCGCTAACAAGCGATCTCTTCCAGGCAACCCTAGTAAGGGAAAAACTAATAAAAGACGCATGATTATGCAAGAAGTGCATAACCAAATGTTATATAAAAAAAGAGAAAAAAAAAATAGAACCTTAATCTAAAGTAAAACAAAAGAAAACTAAAAAGCTAATCTCACGGATTCATGAATGGCGATGAAAATGATATACAAGAATTACAAAAGTAACGATTATATGTATTATGTTAAGTCAAATTACACTATTTCGTCTGAGTCTGTCAAATGGTGTTTATGCTATAATTAAGACAGTACTTTAGTCAAAAAGAGGAAATAAGACTGATTTAAATAACATAATTTACTTGTGTTAAAGAAGTTTATTTTAAATGTGTATTTCTCCCAAGAAAATTGGAATTAGGATTTACGATTCCAAAGGAACTAAATCTACCCCACTCGACAGCCGCCAGGAATGCCTATCATAATTGTCAGTAGTGTCAGACATTATGTTACCTTTAACGCTCAAAGATTTTGTCTGAACCTACCCTTTCATCAAGCACCCACTGGCAATTTTGTGAACTGTGTTAGAATTTGCAAATAACTTAATTTATGTCTTTTATAGCAATTTAAAAACACCAATATATTAAAGATAATTTTTTTAGCAATTTATTTGTATCAGAAATATTATAACAAAAGGGTGTAGAGGACAAAAGATGTAATAGGACGGTCTTGTTAAGAAAGGTTTCTTGCAGCCAAGGGCACCACGCGACGTGCTAATTATGCAATAAGGTGCCAATTGACAGACCTATAGTGGGCTACAGTTTGTCAAGCAGGCTCTTGACTGGAGTTTCTAAGGCATCAGGTAACGTGGCTGCCTAAAACAGACCAGCAACGAAGTATGTAAGTATGCAGACAGACAAAGTGTTTTAGGCTGAATGCACTCTGTTTTCTGGGGTACTATAAGTCAAGTAAAAAATACGACGGGTTGCACTCCGGGAGTGCCGATAGAAACACTGAATAAAAAGCAGATGCGCTGAAAACTTGAATATTAACGTTATGCATTTTTGATATTTTGGAATGGTTAGGGAATAATTTTGCACGAATTGCTTTAATTATCGGTATAAATGTACTATCATTTATGTAGTAGAATACAATATTTATTTATTGCGCTATCGTACACAAACATGACAATTTATATTACAAAACACGCCGCGCTAGCTGTCTACTCTCCATCCGTCTTACGAATTTTCGATCAGGTTGGGCCTCAGATTTCCGAATTTGTTTCATGATCATTTTGAAATCTAATAGGCAAGTAGGTGATCAGCATTCAGTGCCTGACACACGCCGTCGACTTTTTGGGTCTAAGACATATCGGTTTCCTCACGATGATTTCCTTCATCGTTCGAGCGAATGTTAAATGCGCACATAGAAAGAAAGTCCATTGGTGCACAGCCGGGGATCGAACCTACGACCTCAGGTATGAGAGTCGCACGCTGAAGCCAACACTGCTCAGTGTAATAAGTCAAGTAAGTCTGTTGAAATCGTCTTTGTATCTTAAAATAATCCTTTATTTGTTTAAAATGGCTATTCAATGAAATGCTATTCCGATGAAAGATAAGATCTGTAAACATTCAAAGGTAGTTCAATTCAACTTGACAGTCGTTTTGTGATAGAACGAACAATCGTAAACTAAACAATAAATAAAGATTACTGTCTGTTCGCTTCGCCAAAATATATCCTGTGTGTGGCTAGGAACGAAGCGATATCCATTGTTATTTCCGTTTTCCAACGGCTCATTGGTCTAGTGGTTAGTACCCCTGACTGCGGATCCATGGGTCCCAGGTTCGATCCCCGGCTGAGACAAACATCGATGTGATAAGCATTTGGTGTTGTGCTTAGGTCTTGGGTGTTTAAATATGTATTTATATGTCTATCTATCTATAATATGTATATCCGTTGCCTAGTACCCATAACACAAGCTTCACCAGCTTAGCATGGGACTAGGTCAATTGGTGTGAATTGTCCAATCTAAAAAAAAAAATCTTCCACGTTTTGCTTCTGGGACAACCCATCCTCCTACGTTACCAGAGCATAAGGTCTACAGTTTTTGTCATCCAATCATAGACAAGTAACACAAACCGTCTTTCCATTTGATCAAAAGACATGTACCGTCATTTACTCTGTAAATTTAGTTTTTATTGTACACCTTTCACGATTACTAGGTCTTAGTTCACTTACCATCATCCTCACACACATTCCCTGGTCGGTCTCCATAACGTTTGCCTACCTAACTTTAACTTTTACAAAACTTTTTATTTTTTTCCGACTATTCGCCATGTTTATTTTATATATGTATTTATTTTATTATGCTGCAAATACCAGCAAATTTACAGCTAAATTAAATAATATATATGTGAAGGTAAAAATAAACTAACTGTAAGCTAAGTTATTTAAAACTTAGGCCAAGCTGACCATCTCTATGGTTTACATTGACACGTTCTTATTAATTTGCGATATTTGTTTTATAATAAGTGTTGTTTGCCATAGTCATTTTGTATGATGATTTGCTATTTTAAGAGAGTACCGAGAGTTTTTTACTCCGGCTTTTTCTCTCGGCCTACACCCTCTGTCTTCTTTGCCGATGAGTAGGGATGTCTACCGATTAAAATTTTATGACATGGAATAAGTGGTACCGGTATCTTATAATCCATAGTAATTTTTTCCGACTATTCTATTTTATACTATTTTATATATAAACGTAATAAATCCAATAGGTTTTCGACGTACGAAAGTCATACCCAATATATATAAGAGAATATAGTTATACAATATTTTTCAAACCGCTTCTTCCCTTACCTTAAACATTACATACCCTTTTGTTATCAATGGTCAGTTGAAGCTTAATGAGAGAATAAATATCCTACATTGTTGGTGTGCGTGTCCGAAAATACATTTTCTGTTCCTTCATTTGCTCTTTTGCGATACATTGTACGATATATTGCAATTTTCATTGGCTTAACATGCATGACTGAGTATCATATAGTCTCAAATTCGATACATGGATGATGCTGAAAATTCATCAATCAATGATTCATCATTTCATCGGAGTATCAGAGTTATGAAATATAGAAAATTCACCGCTATACGTGTAATTTTAAAAATAATTAAATCACATTTATAATCTGGCGTAAAAGATGTAGGCTAGACTGTATGGGCATTGAAATGGACTGCATGTGTGTGTACTACTTACTGAATATGCTTTGAAACTAACATACTAATAGAATATTTACGACAATATTGTATAAAGCATACTATCAACTCAATGAACTTATGATTGTCTATCAATAAATAAATTAAAATCTAATTATAATCTAGGGTAACTAAATTTTCTTCAAGTCGTCCTAAAATAAAAAATTCTAAATTTAGATTAAGGGATAAGGCAGGTGAACATACATTTTCAGGAATTAGTAAAACATATTGATGTAAAACTTCTTTATCGGCGTTGGAAAAATATTTACGTCACGTGTCGTCGTCACATTTTTCCGTTACGTGCCATCTTTTTCTTGTCCTGCGATTTCGGATCCAGTTTATTGATTAGTTGCAAGATTTGTTGTTTGTGAAGTTTGCCTACCTCTGAAAACTAGCTTCAGGCTTACCGCAACGTACTGTTATTTATATTCGATAACTTTTTTCACGTTATATTTAATTAATATTGCAGTATTATGTTTAGTTATAAATATAAATTATGCTTTTAAATCATTATTATTCATGTCAAAAACCGTGTAGTGCGTTCATAAAATGTATAAAATTTATATTAAAAACAAAAATATATAATAACGATAACAATGATAGTAATAATTATATTACAATTAATGAAATTCTGTAAAAATCTTAGTAGTAATAAGGTAGAATGAAATAATTGTATAAGATATAGATATTTATTTATTCTATTACATCTATGTCTATGATGATAAAAGCTTTTTTTAAACTTTATCTAAGTTAACTTTATTTAACCAATTTCTGTAAAGTTGCATATATGTAGTAGATCATTTTTCGTAAAATAAGGTCATTAAGAAGTTTCACTTCTTACGTGTGTACACTAGTACATTTCTTTGTACTAATATTATATAGATTTTACTTTAATAAAAAATAATATCAGCGTGTATCGTTTATTTTATAAAAACAGTAAGAAAATTCCTAATTTATCACGTTCTAAAAATGTGTTTCAGTCTTAAATAGTTTGCTTGATCATCCAGCCAGGTTCTTAGAGCTGATACCTTAGCGTATACTCCAGGGTACTTGGGTCTCGCGCATCCAAGGCCCCAAGACACAACTCCAGCTAACTTTGAATTATGGACTAAGGGGCCACCGCTATCACCCTGAAATTTTAAAATGTCTCCATTTTTAATCACTACATATTATGTGGATCAACATATTTAAGACGAAGTTTTTACGATACAGAACGAGATACTCCTTGTCGCCTTTAAAACCAATTAAGTTTTAATTCAATATTTGTTAGGTGTAAGAAATAATGAACTCTAAGAATTCGTTAAATGTAGAACATAATAAGACAAAAATTTTTTTTTTTTAATTTATCTTATAACATATGTATTTACTTTATTATGCTGCAAATAGCAAATTTGGAGCTAGTAATATAATACAATGAATTAAATTCATAACGCCGCTTTAGAGTAATATATATGTAAAAGTAAAAATAAACTAACTTATAGCTAAGTTATGTAAAACTTAGGCCAACTTAGATCATCTCTATGGTTTACATTTACAAGTTCTTATTAATTTGCGATATTTGTTTTATAAGTGTTGTTTGCCATAGTCATTTTGTATGATGATTTGCTATTTTAAATGCCAGCTTTTTCTCTCGGCCTACACCCTCTGTCTTCTTTGCCGATGAGTAGGGATGTCTACCGATTTAAATTTAATGACGTGCAATAAGTGATATCTTATATTTCCATAATGAACATGACAATGAACAATTTATATTTTTTTTTTTTTTCTTTCTACGAAGTATATCCCTGAGAGTATGGCCGGGAATTTGGATTCATTTTTCAAGAAACAGACTGACCCAATAATTATATACTCTCTTACTAACCTGGCATGCGTCCTTTCCTCCATCGGGAATGCCTGCACAGAGCATAGACTTAGTTATCTTATAGAGAGGTAAGTAGGCAGAGCTGCATACAGCGTCGCTCACTTTCGGTACTGCCACAACTTGTAATGTTTTTGGAGCACCTCCACCCTCCTGGAAAACATGTTCATAATAATAATCATCTTTCTCTGATCACTATATATTTGTCATGAAATTACTGTGAAATTAGCTTGCAATTGGGTTTTTGAAAAAAAAATTTTGTGATAAATGAAATGATCATATATAAGTTTTATAACAAAACTATTTTTGTTCTATTTTTTTTCGCAATAATTCAAAAGTTATTTCAAAATAAAAATTAATATTTGAATCCAGTACCGAAAACACGCCGAACAAACCCGAGCGCGTGTGACGTCATAATGTTAGTTTTCACTCATTGCAGTTGATAGATAAATAATAAATACAGTGTTTTGATCTATTTAATTTTGTTAATTAATATTAATATTTAATATATTAAATATACTAAATAAATACATATATATAAATAGCCGTTAACGCTGTACTGTTATTAAATAGCTTTAACATTGACTCAAAACTATGGTGATCATTCATGGCGCGTTTATAGTCACGTGATTTTTATTTAAATTTCATCAATTTTTAATAGTTTATAATTAATTGAAAAAAATTTTTTTTAAGTTTTTTGCATTAAATATCAATATTATTAATAATAAAGTTTTAAAATACATAAAAAAATCAATAATTTTTTTTTTCAAAAACCCAATTTGTCAAAATATAATTAATAACAATTTAATTATATGTGACGGAGTAATGGCGTTTCTGTGAACTGCCGTTGTTATTATTTTTCGATCTCATAAATTAACAATGTCAAAGTCTGACTAAACCCGTTAATACTTGTTGTTTATTCTATTTGCCATTATTAATAGTTCTACAAATTAAGGGCTATTTAATAGTCTATAGTAATAGTGACTTCATAGTCATTATTATTATCGACCATTGAATATACACTTATGGACACATCTATTGGCCCACCTTGCATTTTCAGTTTCTTTTGGTCCTACCTAAAAATTTATATTAGGTCGAGTAAAAGTTTTTATGCAGTTTTGAACCTGGCACATTCATAATTGCATTCAATATATATTTTTTTTATTTCAAACACAGAATTTAAAGAAACAAAAGACAATTTGGAGCCTGCTCATTGATATCAAACAATCGAATACTAAAAAAACTTGATTAAATTGGTTTAGTTGGATTTAATTCTTGAAAGTGTGATTTTTCTCTTTGGTTTTGCAACAAACATTACTTATTCTTAACATTAAGATGAGGTTCTATCAATAATCTATGGATACTTCGCCTGAAGTCGCCGCCCACGCTGTGGCACTTATCCGGGCCGGACACAGCCAAAGAAATGTGAGTGATCAACTTAATTTAAGTCGATCTGCGGTCCGAAACGTTTATCGGAGATACCTAGAGACTGGCGACTTTGTTCGTCGCCAAGGAAGGCCACGATTTTGGGGTCACAACTGAAAGGCAGGATCGATTCATCGTGACGACCAGCTTGAGAAATCGTCACCTTACCTCCATTGAGATACAAAACCAACTTCGCGACTTCCATGGAGTAAATGTGAGCGCTCGAACTGTTCGGAGAAGATTTAAAGAACGCGATATGGTACCACACAAGCCAGCTAATGGCCCAAAACTAACGCGAGCCCACCGAATAGCGCGCCTTCATTTATCGCGCTCACACTGAAATTGGACTCAGCAGCATTGGAACGGTGTACTCTTTTCTGATGAGTCTAAAATTGCATTATAGGCAATGATGGAAGGAAGAAGGTCTACCGACGTAAGGGAGAGCGTTTTGCACAATGCTGCTTTGAAGAGAGGGTTGCTTATGGCGGTGGCTCATGGACTGTCTGGGGCGGTATATCCGCGAGCGGCAAAACTCAACTTGAGCTTGTTACGGCACCACGGCTGCCAACATTAAATGCTGAAAGGTACATTCTTGAGTGCTTAGAACCTCACGTGATGCCATACGCGGACTATGTGGGCCCAAATTTCCTTTTTATGCATGATAATGCAAGAGCCCATACGGCCGGCATCGTCAGAGAATATCTTCGGGATGTGAACATCGCAGTTATGGACTAGCCAGCCAGAAGCCCAGATATGAACCCCATTGAGCACATGTGGACCGACCTAAAAAGACGTGTTAGGGCTCGTCAGCTAGTTGCTCAGACGATGCAGGAATTGAAAACTGCCATAGAAGAGGATTGGGAGATGATCCCACAAAATTTCATAGAGCGGTGATAAACTCTATGCCTAATCGTATGAGAGCTGTCGTAGATGCCCATGGAGGAAACACGCGTTATTAAATTAAACCTTTATTTGATAAAACACGTTTTTTATTCAAAAATCAACTGACTTCATCAAAGCGCCTACCCGACTTGTTAGGCGTATCTCCATGTGGTGTGGTATTCTAAATTCAAATTTAAAACAATACGATCGAAAAAGATGGTAAAATGTATCAGGTTCAAAACTGCATAAAAAATTTTTACTCGACCTAATATAAATTTTTAGTTAGGACCAAAAGAAACTGAAAATGCAAGGTGGGCCAATAGATGTGTCCAGAAGTGTATATTGGTATAAACTGGTGTATGCCATTTGTAAACCTTTAACTTAAGAACTACCTTCTTACTACTATGCAACACATTTAAATGCAGTTTGTATGTATTTTTTGTACAAACAAATCAAAATCTTCATGGAAAGAAAACATTCAAAATATATTTTAATTAATTTTGGCTCAATTTCCGTGGTGGGGTAATAATTACGATTGTGTTAGATAGAAAAAACTTAAGCCTGTGCAATTAGTGTCTTTAGCCAACAATACCTAACCTAAATAACTATATTTACCCGTAAAGCTCCCCACCCGGTGATGATAGTTTCTTCACCATCACCAACTTCCTCTCCCTGCTCGTACAAGTCTATGGGTTTTGCTCTTTCATTGAACTCTATAGGGTTCGTTAACCATACGAGGCCTACATCACAGTCCATTTGGCTATAGGTGAAGTTTGAGTGGTACACATAATCTCCAACTTGGTATAATTCACCCCCTGTTCTACTTGATGATGAACCGGCTCGTATTTGGAGGTCTCTTGGTAGTGAGCTATGGAAAAAAATTTATATAACAATATATAATATTTAGCTTATAATAGAATACTCGTACGAGTAGTAACAATAGATTGATATTGAAAACAAAACAATCGCTCCGTGTGTGAATTTTTAACTAAACGGACGCCCGGACATGCATTATTCATATATAATACATTTTATACTATATGTAAATAATAATGTCGCGATTTCAAAAACTAAAATTCACATATAGCGTGTACGAATTAAACTTGACGTGCTGAAAAAGAACCGAGTTTATGCGAACTAGCGCCTGAACTGTATGGTTCTTCCTTCGTCATTTCATTTCTTTTTTAATTTAGTATTAAGATGATTACTGTTGAACTAAAATGTAACAGTGTTGTCAATATAATAATATAACAGGCAATTTAGCACTGATTTAGACTGAATCTCTTTCCGCAAAGATTCTAACGTAAAGTTCGTGTTAATACCTCTGTATCGGATACATCTCTGATCTAAGATAGGCTAGTTTTCTCGAGGTATTTTCACCATAAGCATGTTACACATTTAAAGAAAATTGATTAGCAGTAATATTTTAAACGCTTAACAAAAATAGTTTAATATAGATGGCGTTCAAGTTTTGGTTTCTTATCACTACTATTAATAATGACTACTTACAAATAATAGATTCAATGTACTTATCGAAATTGAAATTTTGAATTTGAAAATAATATTCTTTTTAGAATTCATGACGATGACAAATTTGCCAGCCAGTTATTCACTGGCGGAATAAAAAGGTTTTATGCTTGGCCCGTTCATAACACAATCTATCAAATAAATTGAAGAGTTGCGATGATTAATTTAGACCTTGAAGACTGGATTAATTATCTCAACTCTTTAATAAAAAAATACTCATTTTCATAATTCCTGAAATTTTTACCAGATTAAATAACAATTTAATTAAAACCTAGTGAAGTCTTTAATCTCCTTTTTTAATTAATAGTTTGAGATCTTAAATTCTCGCTAAAACGGTTTGGGAACCTTTGTATTAATTTCTTTGTTCTTTTAAGTAAAAATTAAAATGTATAAAGAATTTTAAATTAAATAGGTATATAACTCCATCAAACATGCTGTGGTATTGTACTGATGAACAAGACTTTAATAATTGAATCAATAACTGATGTTGGCACTATCTAACAAAATCTTTCAAAAAATTATAACGATGTTATTCTTTCAATGTAGAAGTACATGCTGATTTTGTTTATTTTTAACGTAGTGGCGACTTTCCTAAATAATTATTGTTTTACCAAAAATGAAACCCCATACGAACACGTCATGTAGGATACTTTTTATTTTCATTAGTATTCACTTTTTATCTTAATTTTTTTATACATTTAAAATAAAATATAGATAAGATATATTCTTAAAAAATTCCGAATTTTCGCTTTAATTAACCACCAAATTACATTAAAAAAATTACTCTTATTTTCAGCCCCACCTGGGTATCGTAGCCAAGATCTCATGCTGTGAATTCGAAGATACCTAGCACAATAAAGTAGTATACATACCCAATAAGACAGTGGGCAGCTGTTACCACCAAGTCATTGGCGACAATTGCACCACCACAGGTGTGTCTGCCACGAAACGTCAAAGACACCTGGTAGGGAACATCTGTTATATCTATATCCTCACCACCCACGATACGTGTGTCTTTTACTGGGGTTGATACTGAAATACAAGCAATATTTTTTGTAATACCATCACATTGCACCTTGACTAGTAGCTGGTTCCACAAAATAATAATCGCTCTGATAGTACGCACTTCAGGGTGACATGGATGCTATTTTGCCTTGATGCCCGATGGTTAAGGGAGCGTTCAAGTATTACGTAACGAATTTGGGGGTGGGGGGGGCTCCTTTTGTAAAACGTTACAATTCGGGGCGGGGATTGAATTACGCGTTATTGTTATTAATATTATTTTTACTTTCCAGTACTTTACACCACATAATGGTAACTTTAGGTATAAAGAGTCACTGGGTGGTAACGAAACTTTTTACTATTGGGTACAGAAAAACGTTACGGTGCGTTACATGGGGGGGGTCAATAATCTACAAAAATTGCGTGACGTAATACTTGAACGATCCCTAATTAGCTGTATAGCTGCAGTAGTTTTTGTCTTTACTTGCCACAATATGCTGTAGATGGTTAATAACCATATGTACGTCTCTCATATACGAGATATATATTATTTATCCTTTGCCCTTTTATTATTTAATTATTACAACTTGTATTGAAGTTAGCAACGTAGTGTTTAAAAAATAAAAACAATATTTGTATTAAGATTTAAAGATATTTTTTTACACAATGCTATAAATCCCGTTATTCAAACAGGAATTTTCCGTCGTTATTTAAATTTGCTTTCTGGGAATTTCCAATTGAAGCTATATATTAACAGCAAACAAATAATCGTAGATTTCAAATGAAATACCAGCATTCTATAACACAATAGCACGCATAAAACCTTAGTTCGGAAAATATTTTAATTAATCAATGCATTAATACTAATTAAATTAAAAGTATTATATCATAATATATATTTCAACTAAACGCCTGCGAGACTAAATCTAATGTCACAATGTTTGTTCCTATACTCCTCCGAAATGGCTCGACCGATTCTTAAGAAATTTTTTATGCATATTCAGTAAGTCTGAGAATCGGCTTCTATCTATCTTTTAACCCCCTTAATGATAAGGGGTGTCCACAGCATTTTTTTTTTTGCATAATATTTTGTTTTTTTATTATGTGGCATTAAAAAATACATATAACCCTTAATTTTCACCCCTCTACGATCAACCCCAATTTTTTATTACAGTAGATAGATATTATAATTGCACTACAAAATGTTTCCTAGACATAATATACATGGCAAAACGACGTTTGCCGGGTCAGCAAGTGTATAATTTGGTCTTGGGACTCTCTACTAAAATACATATTTAACGAAATATGAAATGAATAAAGAAAACAATAAAAAAAACTAATTTGCCTTTTTATTGAACACGAAACTTAACCTTAAATTAATTAATATTAAAGGAAAAAATTCTTACCAGAGTATCCAGCCAAGAGTACAACTCCAATTAACAAGAACATTTTACTAATTACAATACACAGTAGTTAAAACTAACCAACTTATATAGCAAATTATTACAAAAGGTTTATCTGCCCGATAGGGCTCACCTTCACACCATTTCTCATCTCTTATCAGATATATTATCTAGGTTTAATTGCAGTGTTTGTAAATAAACTAATCGAGAGCTCTTCAATTATCTGAGAAATGCCAAAAACTAAAGTTTCACAAAGTACAATAATGTATGATGTAAACAGTTCTTGACAGATTTCTGAATCTGTTTCATGATCATTTTTTAAATCTAATAGCAAAGTAGGTGATCAGCCTCCAGTGCCTGACACACGCCGTCGACTTTTTGGGTCTATGACATGCCGGTTTCCTCACAATTTCCTTCACCGTTCGAGCAAATATTTAATGCGCATAGAAAACAAGTCCATTGGTGCACAGCCGGGGATCAAACCTACGACCTCAGGTATGAGAGTCGCACGCTGAAGCCACTAGGCCAACACTGCTCTTTATGGTTTAAACAAAAGAACGTTCAAAATGTATTCTTAGGACATCCAGTTAGTCACAGTTTGACAGCAATTAAGTTAAACAAAATCTATTTTTAATATTGCTGCACCCATGTCCCATATATTTCTATTGCATATGATATTCCAAGAAAATACTAGTATAAGGGCCTGATATTATAATATAACTGAATTGGTTTTAAGTGAAAGAGATATCTGCGGACTTCCTATAAGTATATAAGAATTAGGTCCATCAAGGATTTTGGGGATGATTTTTTGTACTGTTGAGATAATACTGAGCAAAGTTTAATCAATAATAGTGACCAAAAGAACTTGATATGCCAAGTTTTGTATAAATAATGCAAGCAATAATATTTATTAGTAATCATAACAATCAATAATGCAGTAGTTTTTGAGTTTATCGCGAACAGACAGATAGACGCCTACTTATTTTGATATTTCTAAATATCTAAAACAATTGTTTTTTTGGTTTAGGTTTGTTTGAACGGCTGGATCGACTTTCATGGTTTTTTTATTAGTTGTTTCTCCGTCTCGAATAGCAGAATAACTATTAAAAACGTTGATAATAATTATAAAAATATCAATAAAAAATGTTCATTGGTTTCATAATTGTCAAACATTTAATGTTCATCCCGCTGATATGGAAAGAGCTCTTAAATTAAAGATCGTTTTAAATATAGGTTTTAAATCGACAAGATATATTAGCAATACACCGAGTATATAATCATGTAGATTGTAATGTCAGTATTGAAAAAGGATTGACATATATATTGGTTGTCAAATAAAAAGTAGTGAACTTCATATTTGTTTGAGTGACACCAATGGCGAACTTCATACCGCCTAACAACCAATGAAAATTATAATATAAAACATGTAAATTTTCTAGTCATTATCAAGTTCTACATCTTTTGTCTAGTACTTCACCAGATGCCTATCATCGAGAAGCCTTCGTAAGAAACATTTTCGTTGATCTGTTTTTTATCCGACTTACTTTTCAAACCTATCATTAACTACTGTGTATTGTGTACTAT
This sequence comes from Pieris melete, assembly GCA_963693345.1. Classification (NCBI taxonomy): domain Eukaryota; kingdom Metazoa; phylum Arthropoda; class Insecta; order Lepidoptera; family Pieridae; genus Pieris; species Pieris melete. The sequence continues at coordinate 640,887 of CAVNZK010000156.1, forward strand.
GTGGTGAGCGTTCTGAAGAATTGTTTGGGTTTCAACACCGTACGTATAAATTAAAAAAAATCATCAACATCACCTGCTGGCTGGAAATCTTTCACAGTCCGTTTCACAAGGCACTTTCTTTTGCGAATACAGATATAGATAGACCGGCAACGCACCCACTAAAAATGGGTGTCCATGGACTGCGATGACTGCCCTTTTTGGGCGTTCCGTAGGCTCATTTGCCCCCGTACTTTATATTGGTAAAAGAACTTTCCAATCGCTTTTCTAGATCGAGAGATTATCCCTTACAACCTTACTTCACATCTTTCTAATATTTCGTTCGTGATTATTTGTTTTTTCTTATAGGCATAAAGGTGATCAGTCATCAGTGTCAGACACAGCCGACGACATTTTGAGTCTAAGTCAGTTTCCTCTCAATGATTTCACAGCTGTCTTCACCTAACGAGTCACTGTTAAAATGCGCACATAGGCAGAAAGACCATTGTTGCATAGCCCGGCATCAAACCTACGACCTCCGGGATGAGCGTCACACGCTAAAGCCATTAGGACAACAGTTTTTTTTAAATATTAGTATAGATACACGTGTATGAAATACCTCTAAAGACTTCGCTCAAGGAGCGCGGGAGTACTTACTACGCCCTTTTTAAATACTTGGAGGTCGTATTCAAAATTTTGAACAGCATACAAACCAATCACTATCAATTGAAATCATTTTCTATCATGCCATCGTAATTAACCGTGAACCAATAAATAAATGATAAATTAAGTAATATCGATTATTTGATCTTGACACATTTGATTCAAGTTACGCGTAATTAATAATTACACGTGTTACAATCACTCTATAATATCAAACCAAAATGAGTGTGATATAAAAGATTAGGTCTTGGCTTAGGTGTAATTTACATAATGGTACTCAACTTACACGGTTGTTGATACTCTTACTGATAATGAAAAGTTGTTGAAGGCATATTGATATGCTAGAGCAGAGATCCCCAAACTTTTTTGTGTCGTAGACCCCTTGCCATGTTTTCCGTGTTGGGTAGACCCCCTACTTACCTGATATTGATTTCCTGTAAATTTCTAGCTGTAGTGAAGTTTAGTGTTAAAAACTTAAAGTAAAAACACATGTTAATTTATGCATTTATTAATTGAATTTAAATTAAAACTACTCAAAATAAAATTTTGTATCTGTTATGTAAAATATACGTAGCATTAAATAAATATAAAATAAACTATAAATAAAATAACACGAACAATAAGTCAATATAATGTATATGTTTTGATATTATACGATAGTATGATGTAAGTAAATTGGTACTATCAGAGTATGTGTTGAGATCCACTATCGTGGACCCCCATTTTCATTTCATGGACCCCCAAAAAAATTATCGCTGACGTAGACCCCTTGCAGGTTGTCATAGACCCCTAGGGGTCGATATAGACCACTTTGGGAATCACTGTGCTAGAGTTACGAACGAATATGTTAATCCAGTAAATTTCTTTCGTTAATAGATTTTGAATAGTGCGGTTGGAAAATCACGGAATAAGAAATGATTATTTATAATTGTTTGGCTGTGTTGGCCTAGTGGCTTCAACGTGCGACTATGAGAGCCTGAAGTCGTAGGTTCGATCCAATGTGTTCTTTCTATGTGCGCATTTTACATTTGCTCGAACGGTGTGTCATAGACCCAAAAAGTCGACGGCGTGTGGAGGCACTGGAGGCTGATCACCTACTTGTCTATTAAATTTAAAAATTATCATGAAACAGATTCAGAAATCTGAGGCCAAACCTAAAGAGGTTGTAGCGCCACTGATTTTTTTTTTTTTTAATTAAATTAGTTTCAACTTCTTTAACTTTTAATGCGAATTTATAGTCCAGTCAGTCAAGACAATTAATTCATTATAATTCCAATTGTTGTTTTGCTTAGTTCTTGAGACTAAAATTCCAAAAGTTCTGCAAAGTTGGAGTGGTGTTAAATATATTATTTTACATCACGTGTCAAATTTGCAACCAATTTAAGTGTACGGAACATTTTTTGTTATTAAAAATTAATGTTGTTCTTTATTAAACTGAAGGAAAACGTTCCAAAAGTTTGTAGGCATTGTAGTTCTTAAGAATATTGTTTTAATAAATAATTTAATAATCTTTATCACACAATACGGTATATTCCTATAGGATCAGCTCCAGATTTGTTTGTCCAGTTTGTCTACAACAATGTCTAGTTATTGCTCTGTCCTACAGTACCAAATTTGTCAGATATATCGAAAATAAAATAAATAACAAAAAATGTTCCGTACACTTAGGTTGGTTGCAAATTTTATATGTGATATGAAATATTATATCGAAAACTTCCCCAAGTTTGCAGAACTTTTGGAATTTTTTTCACGACCATACAGACATAAAATTAATTTAATTGCAATTTTAACAATGTTCCGGACTGCGGACAAGGTTGCAAAATGAGATTTATTGTCGTCCCAATGTACCATTCACTTGACCGAAGTTTGAAAACTTTTGGAATTATTATCAAATTTTCGATTTCGAATGTCTATAATGACTGGTGTATTATTACAATAATAAAATTTACAGTTCACTCACTCACTTACATGCATGTGTTACTTATTCGATAACATGCACTAAGGCGTGTTGAAAACAGTTGAAAAAACAAAAATAAATAAAAAAAGATGTAATTAAATTAAATATTTTTATGGAAATTACTATTATGTTTGTTTTGGAAGAGCTGAGAACCCTGACACGGGTATTTTTTTTACATAAAAGGGTTCTAAAATCTTACACATTGTTGTCAAATGAATAAAAACATTTTTGAAGTTATACTTCTTTAGGCGCGTTATGAAAAATTGATGAGAGTGAAATTTTACGATGCGCGCTCACCTATGACACAAAATTGGGAGTGTGATTATAGCGTGCGCAATCTACAAGTAAAAAGAAATAGAATTTTGAATGACCATGACAATTGACATCTGACAATGACATTAACCTTTTAAACAAATATAGGAGTTTGAATTATTGTTTAAAATAAAAGATTATATAAGTACCTAGTTGTTTTCAATTTTCATTATACTAGTGCGAATTTTATATGTGCGTCTGAATTATAATCAGAAGTGATTTAAATTGAATATCTAAATCAATACTAATTAATATGATAAAATATTTGTGAAAAAACTGTGCCAAACTTCCTGAGTGCTTCAATACAATTGAGGTTAACTATCCGTATGTATTATCGAGTATTATTGTTGATTAAAACTGAAACATGAACCATTATTCATTGCTTTTGTTTATTGCGTTTGTTACAGCAACTTTTTAGAATTATTCTACGACCCTATATATCAATAATTGAGAACAAAGATTTAAGCACGAATACTAATAAGGAGAAAATGAAGGCTTGGAGCGATATTACAGAGAAGTAAACATTTTAATAAGTACCTGTATCTCAAAAAAATTATTACATTATTTAATCAAAACATGTAATTTTTCAGATTTAATCTAGCAAATATAAGGACAAGAGACAAAAAACATTTGATGAATCAGTGGAAGTGCACTAAATTGAATACAAAAAAAGAGTTGTCATCTTATCGCCGTGAAACATCAAAAACTAGAGGTGGAACAAAGCCACCATCACCTTCTCCAGACACAATGGATATGGCAGAGATGATACCGCAACGGTTTGAAGTAGATTTCAATGAATTTGATTGTGATGGTGTCGAGGTAGGAATGTTAATTATAAATATGATGGTGATGTTCAAGGTTCAATCTCTCAAGCATAGGCACATACTTTATTCCCCTACAGGGTAGTTAGAGATATTGTAATACCTCAAAACATCCATGTTGCTCTTGTAGTACCAAAACTCTGTCCAACCAGATGTGAGCCCATTCCCACTTATAATGGACAGTGGGTATAATACACCTTAATACCTGAGTGCGAACCACTCACCATGATACTTAAATTAATAGATGTTATATATATATTTCAGGATATTACAAATACAATCATTTTGGAAACAATTGCTATCCCAAAAGCAAATAAAGCCAACAATGACAAGGTAATAAATCAGTTTTGACATAACTTGAATACTAAAAATGCCAAACAAAGGTGTGCACAACAGTGACAACATAACTTAACAATTTCATTATTTTGTAGGATTAAAGAAAGGTTAAAGAAAATCATGTCGAACTGAACAACAAGAATCCCCAAACAACTCAAAAGAAACCTACAAGGAAGACACCGGTATTATATTTAAATTATCTCTATCTCTAAATAGAATAAAAGAAAGTTGCTATCCAGGTCTGTAGCATGTGCTACAAATTATATTATTAACACATTTATATAATTATATTAAGATAAATGTGTTAAAAATTTTAAAATATGAATTATACAATTTTTTAAGTTTTGCATGGACAGAGCTTAAATTAATATTCTCTTATTTGTTGCAGAAAGCAAGTAGTAGTTTTAGTTTTGGAGAAGCCTCGTAGATGCACAACCAAGTAATGATTAATTTAAAATTACAAACCGAAATCCTGATGAAGACATTAGAGTCACTTAAAAATAAATAGTATAATGAAATAAAAATGTTTTAAAGATAAATAGGGTTTTATTTGTTTAATGTAAGAGAATAATAATAAATATTTATTTATTTAATTTTTCAAATGTAAACTGAACTTTATTGACTTTAATGACTCCTTTTCCAGTCTTTGATTATTTAATTGTAATTAATAATTTGCATGCAATCAAAAACTATTTTTAATAATGCCAAAGAAGTATAACTTCTTACGCGCGCACATAAGTACACGCACCCTTTTTTATTTTATTATTTGTACAGTAATTAGACTTTACATCAACCATAGTCAACGAGCGTATAAAACTAGAAGTAACAGGCATTGTAGTTCTTAAGAATATTGTTTTAATAAATAATTTAATAATCTTTATCACACAATACGGTATATTCCTATAGGATCAGCTCCAGATTTGTTTTGTGAAACATGAGATGGCTCAGCTTGGTGCAGGTATATCCTAGAGTTTGTCTACAACAATGTCTAGTTATTGCTCTGTCCTACAGTACCAAACGGGTCTAGTCAGTTCATTCAAAATAATATTGTGTTCAATGTTACAGAACCGATTTCTGCCTTGCGATTCTGTAACTCACTCTTCGAACTCTCACAGCGGTTTTCGGATAAACGGATCGCAGGATAGGCGGTATCGCAGAATAAACAATATACTACAAGCCCTCCTTATAAGAATGCCAAATCATAAACGACTGCTTCACGACTAATTTGAGCGCGACCGCCGCTGTGAAAAACATTCATTTCAAAGTAGGTAACATCACCGGCGAGATACATGCATGAACTGTTATCAAGGCTATAAGGAAATATGCAACTTTCCTGAAACAACTGCTCCAGTTTCAGCTCATTTAATAACAATGCGAGTCTTTGAAAGCTGTAAACTTGAAACGGCGCACAAAGCTTGGTAGCTAATTCCACATATCACAATAGCGCCTCACTCTACATGTGAATGGAATATTTTCCATTGTTCATCAGATTTAAGGATGTTTTTTATCGTACCAAAAGGCAAATGTAAAGTGAAAATCAACCATGGATAAGCTTGCGGATGCGAGCGGTCTTTTAGATTGTGAGACGCGCGAAATAACTTTTAACGCCGCTCTCCATGCAGAATGTTACTTTTACTATAGAAAATATGAAAACGTATAGGTATATGTTTATTAAATATTGTATCTTTAAGTAGCTTCTACCCGCGCGGATTACTATTTTTGTAATATTTATATGATCAGTATATGTTTTCCACAACAGAGTGTTTTTTGAGGCAGTATTTTCCGCGCAACACTACTATGTGAAACCAGCCAATTCGACTTAGGGTCCGTCCAGAAAAGAGCGTACCAATTCCTAAAAGGCCGGCAACGCACTCTCGTGACCTCTGGCATTGAGAGTGTCCATGGGCGCGGTATCATTTAAAATCAAATGAGCATCCTGCCCGTTTGAACCCTTGTTCTATAAAAAAGTAAGGAATAAGATGTTTAGCTAGCTAATTACGTAATATCTCAAGACAGACGATCCCATAAATAGGGACCGAATAAATTACAATTGACATATGAATTATACAGACAATACTAACCTTTCAGAAGCAAAATATCCAATGAAATTATAATAAGCTCCTGTTTAACTGAGAAAGCGGAGAGAAACAAAGCGTTCAATTGTGTTTGTGTGATGGCTGTCTTTAAAGTGCTCTTTACAATACGCCAGTGTCTAGGACAAGTCAAATGTTTTGATTTAATAGCTAAACGAATATAAAAATACATTTATGCATATTTAACAAAACCCGAATTCTTTCATTTATACGGGTTGCAGACCAAGTGCTAAGCTAAGTTAGTTTAGCTTAGCTCGCATAGCTGACGCAGTTTTCCATACTTGTGTGCAGAGCGCAAACTATGCGAACTAAGCTATGTGAGCTAACTAAAATATGCGAAGCTAAGTTAGTTGTGTATGCCGATGCGCAGCTACTAGAGCTAAGCTAAGCCCCTCCCGCTACCCCGCACACCCTTTGCACATCCTTCGCCACACTGACTGAGCTTTGGCTTAGCTGTTGGTGTGCACGCTATTTATTTATACCTTAGCTAAGCCTAGCTTGCTTGGCATAGCTTAGTTTAGCCTTGGCATAGCTTAGTTTTCGATCTGAAACCGGCTTTAAACAAATGTGTTTTATACGTAATAAAAAATGCATAAAGTATGGTCATTATAATAATCCTAAATTATGTACAGATTACTTTCCATCGTGTAATTAAATCGTGTTGCTTTGCTTCGTAATTATAGATACAAGTGCAAAGAACTCCATTTAATATAAACCTCCACGATATATAATATATATCTACCTATCTTTAATATTTTTTAAGAGCGGTGTTGTCCACTAGGCTTCTTCATGTGACTCTCATCCTTGAGGTAGTAGGTTCGAACCCCAGCTGTAGCAATAATGGATGTTCTGTCCACTGTTCCGGCTGACCTTAGACCCAAAACTCTAGACACAAGACTCTGACAATGATCATGAAACAGATACAGAAATCTAAGGCCAGACCTAAAAATATTGTAGCGACACTGGTATAAATATTTTACTAACCTTAAACAAATACAAGCCTGCAGTAAGCCTGAAGATCGAGCAAGCCCTTAAAAAATTATGTGATAGGTTTTAGGGCTTGTTACAGTTAGTATTAGTAAGTTTTTGTTTTGTTTTAACTTACCACAAACTTTTCAATAGTTTTGATTGTTCGCTAAATACATACTACATAAGATTTAACACCGTCTACAATTCCAGTACTAGCGCCAGTTCTGAAGTACCGCATAAGTCCACTGTGATTTAAGCGAACGTTACATTGGATTGTGAGGTCTGCTTGAATGGAGTCAGTCTTTATTAAGTCAATACTCAATTGTCAATTCTACGCTTCAAAGAATACGATTGAGTTTGAGACGGCACATCTACATCGCTTTGTTCGTGATTGATGAAATTTCGCGATTGTATCAATTTGAATAAAATTTGCTGGTTTCATTACATATTTCTGGTTACGGATGAATGGCTATTATCAAGAGTAATAATTTGCGTGACGTTTAAGGTCGGGACTCTGCAACCCCCAATGTTTATCTATTATTACGTCAATATAAATTTAGGCACCTCTTGGACAGGCATGCTCTCCAATATTCCTCTTCTTAATTTTCGGTTGGATTGCGGCCAAACGTTTGTCTAGTTTAGCCTAGAGGTTAAACGTGGAATTCTCAACGTTAACGTTGTGTCTAATTGGTTTTATTATCATCATAATCATCATCATCAATTAAAGTAAAACAAAATGTGGCGAAGAGTTTATTGCCAGTTCATCACAAAACTGAAACTCAAAATATCTTTATTCATGTAGGTAAACAAGTACACTTATGAATTGTCAGATGAAGTTAAATTAATTGTAAATTTACATTTACCACCAGTTCGCAAGTCAAGGGCGTAAAGCGGGTAAGAAGAACTGGCAAGAAACTTTCCGCCACTCTTTTTAATCGCCAAGTATTAATACAAATTGTTTACTCTTTCGTTCTACGCCCCTGATTTGAGAACTGGCAGTAAATGTAAAATTAGAAGCATTTAATGTATATTTCTTGTTTGACGTTCATAAGTTTACATTGTGTTACCTATATGAACAAATGATTTTTGACTTTTACTTGGCTTGAATAAGCTATTTTTGTATAAAGAAATCGTGCGGAAAGCAAAAAACTAAAATTATTATGAAGAACATAGGTTTGCTTTCTAGAAATTATTTACGCATCAAAAAAACACAGCAGGTTAACTTCGGAGGCATACATAAGCTAGATATATAAATATATAGCTAGAACCGACATTTAAAGGTCAAGGAGAGAACATATAGTAGGTATTGTAGTAACAAACTCTTAAATTGTATTAAATTTTATTAAAACTAATGTTCTTTCTTATGCTCTCCGTGTCCTCCATGTCCATCATCACCGAGAGTCTTCTCAAGAGCCACTGTGGCTATAGTCAGTGCTAATCCTAGCGGAAGGCCTCGGAAAAACAGATTCCAGATTTTTTGCATTTTAGTACCAAAGGCGGGTTGATATCTCCATATCTCATTCCTATTAACAATATAAATAATAAAATGTGTCAGAAATAATTTTTTTTAAATACATAAAATAAAACTTTTAACAGAACATATTATAACTAACAATCTTTATATATATAATTCTTCTGTGAGTGTGTATGTCACTGAACTTCTCTCAAACGACTGGACCGATTTTGATGAATTTTTTGTGTGTGTTCAAGGGGATCTGGGAATGGACTGGTTAGATTCACAAATCAGCCCGCCAGGTGGCGCTGCAGTCGGTACTTTCATACTTTGCTTTACTAATTGCTTGAAATATCATGCAGGACAACGTCTGTCGGGTCGACTAGTATACCTATAAAATAACAAGAAAAACACGTCTATAAAAATCGTAAAAGTTCAATATAAATTATGTAATAACAAAACATCAAAAAAGTCACTTTCATTTATTTATGTGTGAACGAGCGTCTAAGAAATTATTACTAGCGACCTACCTGCACTTTTGTAAAAAATGTTGTACATATTGTTAGCAACGGCTCATTGGTCTAGTGGTTAGTATCCCTGACTGCGAATCCATGGGTCCCGGGTTCGATCCCCGGCTGAGACAACCATCGATGTGATGAGCATTCAGTGAGAAATTTTCTCACTAACCGAAAGTAAGTCTTTGAGAGATAAAGTAACTTTGAACCGATATATAACCGTATAAATCGTTTTATATTTTAAACACCTCTTAATGGTAGAAGCTTTTTAAATGATTTAAAAATCACTTCCATATATTTAAAATCAAAGCAAACTCTCTTCTGACTGTTTGAAGTTCTGTGGTACAAGGATAGAGAAGACATGTCAATCCGTTTCCTTGTTAACATTTGAGGCAAGATAACATAATGCCCAAAACTATCTTTGGGTCGCTACTTACCTCATCCACGGATCCTTTAGGCCTTTCTTAGCCAATGCCTTTTCGAGCTCCTCTAATTGTGGTATGCCTTTTATGCTGCAAAATTTATCACAATTTGGAACTTCATATGGAGGATCACAGCCCATTTTTATCACAAAATTATTAAAATTATTTTTTGCTCTGCCCTTGAATATATTGTTCAAAACTTCAAAGTCATTCAGTTGTCATATTTTTCTAAATATATATTTTTATTAAAAAGGTTTTTGTTTTATTACATAATCTTGTTAGTAAGAATTAAACAAACTGTATGAAGTCAATTTCAATTTTAAAAAATAATAATAATATCTAATGAATAAAATTAATATTAATAATAATATTAATAATTAATAAAAGAAAACAATAACATTAATTATTATTATTATTTTTAATTATTTCTTAAATTGAAATTGACTTCATACAGTTTGTTTAATTCTTACTAACAACATTATGTAATAAAACAAAAACCTGTATAATAAAAATACTTTATTTTTATTTGTTTTTTAAATACTTTTTTTATTACCTTTAATTTTTTAATAATTAATTTTGTTTCACGTATTTAAAGTGCTATATATCAAGTGTTTATATTTCCTGGAATGTAACAAACTTATAACTAGACACGTTTTTACAACTGTTTTCTTTTTTAAAAACTTATAAAATAGATAAAACTAGTTAAAAAACTAATTATAATGTTTCGAAAGGTTTTAACAACAACAATGTGGTAAAACTACCTGGTAACTATGCAATCTTTAGATGAGATTTGAATTTTTGAAACTGTATGAAGTAATTAATTGCTAAATAGGCACAAAATACCTAACTGAAAAAAAAGTATCTTCAGATTATTTCCGACCTGGAATTGAACTTAAGACCGGGGGTCAATGCTTATATTACTTATTTTTATAAGCAATACAACTTTATAATACTACAAAATGTAATAATTATTTAATTTTTATCTCACACACTGTTTTTTGCTTTTTTTATTTTATTTTTATTACTTTTTAATGTATTATATATTCTTCGGTTTCGATATTTGTAAATATGTGAGAAACGTGTATACTAACTTTATTTAGTATAGTTGTTTTATTCTAGGAGTACATTGTCTTCACATATAATTACTAAACTAATGTATACGAAATATTGTGAACCTATTTTAAAAGAGTTAGTGTGGAGTTTCTTTCCCATTCTTCTCCACACGAAACTACCTTTTGGAAGGAGCAACTAGAATCATCTTTATATTTTATTTGACGTTCAAAAGTGCCATTTTAGGTGGTCTAATTAAAATAAATGATTTTACTTGACTTGACTTGACAATTTTGTTAGTCAAACAACTAATTGAATTATAAATAAATAACGCTGACTTAATCGTACCCACAATGCATTTATAATACTAGACTTAACGCCTGCTTAAAGACACAGTAGAATACATTTATATATTCCTATTATGAAGTTACACTGAAACTAAGCTAGGCTTTATAGCTAGCTTAAGTTCTACGCTTACTATATTCAACTTAACTTCTAAGTGCTTTATGTCTGCACAGCTTAGAGACTAGTCCTCTTTCACGTTGGGATTCTAAATTCAAAATGATACTCGTAATTTAATGGCGTATATTTTTTTAGAAAAAAAAACAGCTGTAAAATACTACTGTGCTAAATTTTTTGACGTTTTATTTGTTATTTAACCGATGTTATCATAAAAAACAATAATACTACTACACTCGATCTTGGTCTTAGATTTCACTATAGTATTCGTGAGAAAGTAGGTTTTAATGTTAATTAACTTTTTCGGTGTAAGTCATGGTTTCCTCATGATCTTTTCCACTAACACATTAGCGAGCGTTACTTGCGCACGTAGACAGAATGTGTGTGCACAGCACATCAATCTTACGACTTCATGGGTCAGATTCGCAGTTTCAAAGCACTTTAGACGATGTATACGAGGCACAGAAAGATGAACAATTCTCATTCCTTTAAGCAGATGCGGAATTGTGAAATGCTTAATATATTAAAGATTACATAAATAATGTACCTAATAAATTATGTAGCACAACTTGTTTACCTATAGAAATAAGTCTTAACGTATAAAATGTTACTTAAATGAAATGACAGCTATTTACGTTGGAAATAATAATTTCAAAATGGCTGCCCCAAGCGAATTTCCTTAGGAAGTCATTAGCACATTCCTGATGTAACTATGGAAAATAAAATTTTTAGCTACTTATTGTTGATTATTTTTCTTATGACTAAATTATGCGATAATATATTTACAATTCCTATGAACACGAATTATCTGCGTAATTGCCAATGTTTCGGGTTTTCGCTTACCTTAACAAAGAAGATGTGAGGAAATATTAGAAGTGGAAAGATTTTGTCTTTAGAAATAAGTTAGCTTTTTCTTTAAAATATTGAGTTGTCGTTCCTTTAATGTTTAATTTCAGTTTTCTTTTATTAATCTATTATCTAATGTTTTCTGATTTATATTTTTTGTTTGTATTTTGTCTAAGTGTTTTCTTTTAAATGGATATGTATGTAGATTACTTATAAATAAATAAAATTATATGAAGAGGTATTTTTGACTCAGGTTGTCCTGTAGCAAGCTTCGTCGGCAAGAGGAATAATAGCATAATCAAAATGTTATAATAATCATCACCTTATAGTAAATAAAACATCATTTATTGTAAAGATAACACAATGTTAATTTAAAAATTTGCTAAAATGTAATTTAATTGATTACAAAAATTTGGTTGTCTGTAAAGTTGGTTTACGGACCATAAATTTACGTGATATCGTCATAAAAAAATGTTTATGAAAAATTTCATACTTTAATGATTGAATATCAAATAATAATAATCAAAGAAAAAATATATGAGATTATATCGCTAATCAAATTCTTAAAATGCAATAATTATTTAGCTTTGTAGTTGTAATAATGCTCGGCTCAGGCGGAACGTGACAATGAGTCATGTCATTTTTTTTTTAAATTCAACCGGCGTTTATCGATTTATAAGACGTTTATTTAAATATGTATATTTAGGTCACGTTGTTGACCAAATAAATTAAATAGTAATAATAAACATATAATATTAAGCAACTTCCTAGCACGTTTAACAGTAGGTAAAGGAGATGCTGGTTCGGGCCCTATTTGAGAAAAACCGTTAGCAAACCGCAAAGAAAATCTCGAAAATAAATAATTAATTGTAAATTTTAGGGTAAATTATATTAAACTTAAGAAAAAACCAGTGCATTTAATGATAAAAACATGTTTTACAACGCGCATCGAGCTGACATCCGGAAGTTATACTTAGCACTAACCTGTATTCAGTGGACACTTAGCGCTGTGACTTACATACGTCAATACTGTATAAAATAAGTACTAAGTCTTGACTGTGCTTACCATTAGTATTAAAAGATTTAAACTTGTCAATGTCTATATAAACCCTGTATAAAACAAATACGTTAATTAATAGAATGAATTGTTAAGAGAACACCACAGAAGAGGTAAAACATTTTGTCATTAAATTGAGCGTTAAATTAAACTGTGTAAAATCCTTGAAATAGGGTTGTCAACATCAGAGTTTTATTGCCTTATATATTTATATTTCTGCTCTCTGAATTTTTGTCAACTATAATAATTCGTATAACTAAAAAGAATATTAAACAAAGAATCTTCGGAATTGAATGCCTACTAATTCATTTTTTTTAACTGATGTATTGACACCACCTCGATAAACCTAACAGTAAATTAACCGTCTTACCTTTTATGTCCTTAATATGTGGTTTTACTAGCAAACGCAACATGCCCGTGTTCACAAGATACAGTAAAAACAAGTCTTTTATTTTTGTAGCCAGTTCACGTCCCTGAAAATCAGCAAAAGATTTTCCAATCTCATACTTTCATAACAAAGTAGCGACACAGGGAATCTAGGATTGCACCTCCAGACTAATGCACTTTTTATTTTATTGTATCTTTTGTTGTGCTGTTTCCACTTGAAGCTTTTTAAAATCTCCGCGTAAGTGTTAAATACATATAAAGAAAAGTCCATTGGTGTACATCTGGGGTTCTACGACCTCGCGGATGAGAGTCGCACGACCAAGCCACTGGGCAAATACTGCTATTAATCCTAGTCCAAATAAGTATACACACATGTATTTGACTTTGAACTACTTTCGACAGATTTTAAATTCAATATTTATGAAATAAATATCCTACTTATAAAACTTCTCCATAGGACTTTAAGCTAATTCAATACTTTCCAAGCATGGGTCTCTTATCCTTGAGGTTGTAGGTTCAATCCCGGGCTGTGGACTAATGAAATTTCTGTTTATGTGTGTCCAAAAAATAAAAATGATCAAAGAAACGGATTCAATCCGTGTCCAAGGCCATTAGAAGATTGTGAAATCTACTGGATTATTGTTTAGTTTCTAAGCTTAGCGCTGTTACGATTACCCAAATATAATATTAAAAATAACATTTTAATTCGGATTTAATGAACATAGGTAAACAATAAAACAACTTAATGAAAACGTTTATTTTTATTTAAACAATATTCATTTACAATCATTAAATATATTAAAAAGACAAACTTCGTTCGTATTTTACATTGCTTACAAATTGATTCCGTGGAAATTATTTTACAAAGTCGGCTTTACGTCATAACTTCGAATGAAAGTTCATTAACTTAAGTACCTAATTACTATTTCCAATGCGTAGATTAGCAATCGATGTACAAATTTCATGTGGATTGCACAATTCAACATAAAGTTGCCTGATTCTCGCCTTTTAAAGATATAAGGGAATTCTATCTATGCACATACATACACAGCTGACATGTAGAGACGATATTGTGTTTCCAAAATGCAAAGGTGATCCAACACTTGTCCTTTAATACCTACGTAAATAACTAAATAATTTTCGCATCGAATCATAATAATTCACAGGCATTCATATGATAACGTCTTCCAATGTCTCATTAAATTTTTGTTTTATTCTACGGAATTATTAAAATATCGATGAAAACAATTCTTGTCATCTTTAAATGTCAAATGTGTACGGTTTTAGGGCTTTAGTTCACGCAAAAAAGAAGTGAAGGTACTCATCTTGCCTTATAAAACAGTACATCGAAGCCACCGACCTCTCGGACAACCCTACGTTGGGCCTACTTTTTGATGACGGGTACTAACTCAATGCGCAGGCGCAAGTTCCCAGCACGATTATTCTCTTGTAGACTGCCGGGTCGTGTCGACGCCGGTGCTGGAGCTGTCGGCGGACATAAGTTGAATATAACGTATTTTCGTAATTAACACGAATCAAAACACAGCTTTAATGAATATTACAGTGAGAACTCTGGAATAAAACTAATACATATCTAGGGTTATACACAATACCTAAATCTATATTTACATGTTTCTAACAATAATTTTACATTCATGACGATTTTTTTTATATTTTTAAACGACCAATCATCATAATTTTATACATATCGTAAAAAAATGCTCTGAACATCGGGATTATTTTTAACTCAATTATAATTATTGATCGCTTTGTTTTTACCTATAATTGTATATACTTCGGTGTGGTATTGGAGTAAATAAAATATTATGCTATGAAATTTAAGAATTTATTATAAATAGTTATTATTTCTTATCGCAATAACCTATATCAATTGAGATGTATTTAAAGTCAATACAAGTCGTTTTAAATATGGTTAACAATATAAAATATTATGACTTAATTATAAATAATATTGCACCGAAATCTTATTTTTGCACCATGCCATGTGAAGTAAAATTTGTAAAAAAAAATAATTTTCCTTTAATTTAGAATTGAGTTATAAATGACAAAACATTTAATTATTATTATACGTAACACCAGCTTATGTAAAATGAAATATTGTACCGAGATTTCAATTTAGCTATTTCTATCATGACCTTTATTTATTTATACTTTATTACCTTATTCAAAAACATACACATAACAAAAATAAAAAGCAGGTTACAAACGTTATTAGGCAACGAGCGGCCTTATCGTTAACAAGCGATTTCTTCCAGGTAACCCTAATGTGGAACAATGAAAAAGAAACACCTAAAGAGGGTAGAGTACAAGAAATGCAAAAATAATTAAAAAAAAAAACGCAAAATAACACGTTACTATAACTAAAATAAAGTAAACTCTAAAGAAAAAATAATAATAAGTAAAAATATATTGTATAAACAAAAATTTAAAAGCCAATCAAAAGGTTAACTGAGTCACAATAATTAATATATAATATATAAGCAGAGCTAATTACGAGGCAGAAAGAAAATTATCAAAAAGAAGACCTTTCTTTGGCTTTACAAAAAGCCACCAATTATTTATTACTTGACTTTGTTTTATCTATACCAGTATTAAGTATCGAAATGCCCATTTTTTTATAGAAAGCAGTTTTAGTTTTAATAAATTCAATAAAAAAAAATTGTCTAACAAGTAATGATGTATTGAAAGTAAATAATTTATAATTTATCAATATTGGCTTGGTAAATTTCACAGATTTTAAATGTACCAATTTTCACATCACGATTGTTTATCGTTATTTGAGACTAGCTCTGCTCTCTACACGCATTGATTCGGTCGTAGCGTGAAGTTATTATAGCCTTCCTCTGTAAATGTACTTTTAAACAAAAGTTTTTTGTTAGACTTATGGTATCGCGGACAAGATATTGATTTTATAAAATTGTACATGATTTTGCTCGAATGTGAATTTATTGTCATTTTTAAACACCTTGTTAGTAACCTAACGAAGTTTTCATATGAATCCCTAACTTTTTGGAAAATAATCTATAGCCTATGTTCATTGGTGATAATAATACTAAAGCCCGTTTTAATTCCAATCATGACAAAAACAAATTATAATATACAGCTTAGATTATTTTACATTTTTTTCTTTTGCTTGTTATCCTATATCCTAGCTACCTTCACTACCGTCGATCGGAACCCCTTCACGGATCAAGGCCTCCTCCAGCTTTTTCCAACTGACTCTGTCTATGGTTCTCTTTCTCCATTTGTTTCCTGCTACAGATTCTATTTCTTCTACCCAACTTTTATTTGGGCGACCTCTTCTTCTTCCTCTTAGTTCTTTCCATACAGTTGTCTTTAAAGTCCACCTTTTATCTGTGTATCTTGCTAGGTATATGCCCCGCATAATGTAAAGCCTATGTTCATTAGGATAGTAATAATAATAAAGCCTTTTTTATTTCCATTTTAATTGATTTTAGTAGTGATGTTAGTATTTGATTGATTGATTGATTAGCCTTTATTGCTGACACAATTGCTGACAATTATTTAAGTTACATATAAAAACACTTAATTCTAATACATAAATAAAACTTAATCTGATACGTCACTTGACCCGCTTTAGGTAGTCAGCGTGTCCTGTGACACGTAGGCCTCTTCCAGCTGTTTCCATTCTATTTTGATATTAGCTCTTCTTGTCCAAGTTGTGCCTCCTATTGTCTTTATATCGTCTGCCCATCTCTTGCTCGGTCTTCCTCTTTTCCTTTTTCCATCACGTGGTTGCCATTCTGTAATTATTTTTGTCCATTTCAACCTGCTATCTCTCGTCATGTATGTGTTAGTATTTACTTGTGTTACATGTGTTAGTATTTACTTATCGCTAAATGTTAGTAGTAATATGATAGTCGCCTGTGAACATGGCCTCCTCTTGGGTAAAGGTCTCCTACAACCCTTTCCAGTTGTCTCTATCTTTGCCAAAAGTCTGCCAGCATTTTCCTGCTATTTCTATCAAGTCATCAGCCCACCTTCTTTTTGGTCATATCATTTTTATATAGCCTTTTCACCATGATTTGTTATCTTTGAAGTGTTGTGAATATGTGTGTAATGGTGAATGTGGTAAATCACAGAACAGATTTTTTATTTTTTTTTACTTATGTAACTTTAATGACGTTGTGGTTTATGACATTTTCCTTTGAATAATTGTAATGTAAAGGGAGGGCAAAACTTGCTGAGTTTCTTGCCCGTTCTTCTCAGAACAAGGCCTCCTGGTAGTTTTGCAAACGGATGGCGTAGTCTTGCTCTTTCGCGAATTTCGTAAACGTTTTTGACATTCATAAGCATGCCCTAAGACTCATCTAAATTGAATAAACGTATGTTGATTGATTGATCACCGGGATGATGGTAAATCACAGAATCTTAATATAAACTTGTTTTGATAATCTAGAAAAACAGATTTTAGTTTCTGTACACCAAACTGAATGTTAATCGCAAAACTAAAAGTTGAAATGTTGGACGATGAACAGTTCGGCAAACAGACTACAGCTGGCGTTGGTAATTTGAAATTTATCCACTCAGAGTGAGTAAACAAAGGAAGTTTGACTTTGTTGTTTATCTCCTACTAGTTAAAGATACGCTACACAAAGTTATATATTATGTGCTGTTAAAGTAATTGCGCAGTTAAAGTATAATCATCAGTTTCCTTTCGCCGAAATTGTTGTAAAATTAATTTAAAAAAGCCGCGCGGTTTCGCGGCAGATACGAGATTGCCTTTTTCTAATTATTTTTAAGCAGTACTCGTAGCTTCAAAAAATTTTATCCACACAATTTTTTCACAGCGAAAAAATTAGAAAAATAAAAAATTTGAAAAATAAAAATTTGAAAAATAAAAAATTTGAAAAAAAAATTAACTAAACAAAAATTTATTTAATAATAAAAGTTAATGCCATAGACAGCAGTCAGTGACATAACTATGTTGAATAAAACATGGAATATTAGCAGGTGAGTTGTTACTTTTTATACAAGTCAAGGAGCATGCGTGGCCGTGATTTCAATGTCTGATAGCCTGGCGGGATGCTGACAAGGCTATGCTGTTACCGTGTCCTGCTTAATGCTTTGAGTGAATGCTGATGGCGCCGTGGGGTTTAGTAGGTATGCACTGCATCGAGTCCCACATAACCCTTCACCATGATGCAGCCGTATAGCGGGTATACAAGTCTTAAGTAAGTCTTAAGTCGTAAGTCGACGTACCTCGACGTCCGCCGTTCCACAACTGAGCGTTTTTCAAGGCAGTTTTTGCCGCGCACCACCACTTTGTGGAACCGGCTGCCCACTGAGATATTTCCGAACCAATTCGACTTAGGGTCCTTCAAGAAAAGAGCGTACCGATTCTTGAAAGGCCGGCAACGCACTCGCGAGCCCTCTGGCATTGAGAGTGTCCATGGGCGGCGGTATCACTTAACATCAGGTGAGCCTCCTGCCCGTTTGCCCCCTGTTCTATAAAAAAAAAAAGGTATACGTAACGCACATTTCCACAAAAAGGTAGATAATAAATATAAGTATTGATGCATATATAGTAATATAAAGTAATCAACTTTACGCAAGATAAAATCTCGATACGAATTCCATATGATAATCGTTAATTCAAAAATTCTTTCATATTTTACGTAGTATGACAATGGTATGAATACATATCTGATCATAGTGTTATATATGATTTTAAACTATCGCCTTATTAAATATAAGATACAATTCAAACATTACAAATACTTATATCACAACGGTACAATATTTACAATAAAACTTGCGCGTTCATTACGCGCTCCATATGTGTCAGCTGATTAACGCTAGGATGAGAACCATTGATGGATGCACTCCTGAGGAGTTCCCTCTTTGCATCGCCAGAGGATTTTCGCCTGCAATGATTTGAATATGGAAATCGGTTTAGAATGGTAAAGCGAGAGCGAAGCTTTGATCATTGCTCAATGGATGTCGATCATTGGATATCTAGCACAGAATTTAGAACAGTTTTTGACTCGATTTTAAGCGACTTATATGTAAACAATTGAATTACTGTTGTTTATACTTAATACTGACTAACTCAAAAGTGTAATAATACTGTCAGTTTCCTTATTAATCAATGATACATATTATAGCAGATCTAAGCAAGTCAAAGTTAGAAATTATATTTTTATAAAACAATTTCTTTCACGCCAAACATACTATCTACTATAAAAGAAATGCGTCTAGTACATTTGACGTATATGCAACATCTTTAATCTTCTACCAAACCTGAATTGAGTTTCAAGAGATCGCGTTTCATTCTTTTTATATTTGGCATGCTCAAAACTGTATGAAAAAGGGGTTGGTATTTAAATTCCATTTATTTTATTGTGATATATAAACAAAACTTCATTCTATACTACCACGTGTTTATGTACGAGGCTGATGGCGACAAATCTCGTGTTAACATAATATATACTATCTATTTACCTACTATCTTACCTCTTAGCACATGAACCGCTACAGCAGAAGCGGTGACATCGGCTAAAGCGCACGTGTAGTTACCAGAGTCATTTCTATTCGCATTGGCTATATACAGTCTTGATAATGCGCCATTAGATGTCGCCTCCGTCTTTACACTGAAACAATGTTTATATATTTAAAATAGGGTTTAAATTGTTTACAAAACTTGTACCTAAATTTTTGACGTGACAACGTCTTATATTTCGATGGAACCGGCTGCACGCAGCAAAAAACATGACGCATGCGGCGTTATCTCGCTCTGAGGCGTTCCATTTAAGGCTTGAAGTGCAAGCGAGAGCGCGGAACGAACGACAAAGAGGCACAATTAGCCTCCGCGTTCGACAGCGTTCGTTCGTTAAAGAATTGACATAATTGTATTTATGCGTACAAATAAATGTAACTTGATCAATTCAATTGTGATTTCCATTCACCTCCTTCTCTATATCCATCAAAAATATCTATCAAACAAATAAAATTAAAATTTACTTTTGAAAAATGCAACCATTCCATCAGTATTTTCTTATGACGTTGTTACGTTCAACTATCGTCAGTTGACTTTACAGACAACCGATTTTTTTAAATGAATTTTCGTCGGGCGTCGCAACTGACACAATTTTGTTGCAATGAATGTTTTGATACAGTGAACTTTACTTTGCGTGAAACATTGTAATTAATATTAATTCTGGGATTTTATTAAAGAAGAGTATCCCTTTTCCCAAAAAAGAATTACTAACTTTAGATAGTCTAGTACGGGGAAATTGCAGCCTGCGTTTGTTCCGAGTATTTACATTGTGCGTATGTTCTATTCTAATAAACTTATCACTATTTTTGTATACATACTATTTATACTATAATATTTTCATAAATATATTGCGAGGGAAAGGAAACTATATTAATTTCCTTGAATTTATCTCTAAGAGATTCCCTACATTTTAAGTTATAGATTGCACGAATAGCCCTCTTCTGCAGGATGAAAATATCGCGGGCCATTATTAAAAGCAATATGAATCTACAAAATCAATATACAAAATTATAACGTCGCTTGTATGAGATACAGTAGTTTTTGGAAAACTAATTTTAAAAACCAGACATGTATCAACTTTTCCGACAATTTTGTCAAACAAAAATTTCTCTTTGTTTACATTATGTCACAGACTCAGGTAAATTTAATTTCGCATCCCCATTCGTTTCATATTCCAACAACAGAAAAATTCCCTCTATACAACTAAAAACCTTCCATTTTAATTCCTTGCATATTTGAATACCGGTTACGGAGTGCATGTGTGTATCAACTAAAAATTGTTATTATTTCTCTTTATATTTGGATTTTTAAAGCTTGCACTGCGTAATTACATAGATATCGCGTGTAATAAACACTTTTACATTTTACTAAAAATTTATTTATTTACATTAAACTACAAACAGACGTGTATCGGAACGTATTGCTAATAATCGAGCTTTAAGAGGCTTTAAGAGTTTATTTGTAAAGAAAACCAGAATTTGTGAGTACATAAAAATAAATCAGTGGCGATACAACCTTTTCATCTGGGCCTCAGATTTCTGTATCTGTTTTATGATCATTTGTCAATCTAATAGGCAAGTAGGTGATCAAACTGTCCCTAACATACGCCGTCGATTCTAAGGCAAGCCGGTTTGGTCGCGATGTTTTCCTTCACCGTGCCAGTGTTAAATGCGCATATAGAATGAAAGTTCATTGGTGCACAGCCGGGGATCGAACCTACGACCTCTGATGAGAATCGCACGCTGAAGTCATTAGGCCAACACTGCTGTGAGTACATACGTCTATAAGAAACCTAATTGTACCTGCCAGAATATTCACAAACTCTGTGTATGCTGACGCACAACGCACTTTAACATTTACTCCTAGCCTGAGGTTTCTGTGTTGTTTCGTAATCCTTCGGTGTCTGACACGTGTTTTTTTGGGCCCACCGGTGTCTTCCAGATGCTCTTCCGGTTTCACCATGCGAGCGAGTTTACGCGTATAGAAAAAAATAGTGCACGCAATTTGAATGTACGACGTCAGGAGAGTAGCATATTCGAGCCATAGGTTTAACCTTAAAAATCGTGAACTAAATATCGCGCGTGTCGTCATGGTCACCGTTTGGAAAATTGGGAACAATGCTAACAAACTATTGTAACGTTTTACGATAGACCGTTACGGTTTGGTTTTTAATTAGTTTCCTTGTCAGTGTGTCCAATACGCTGAAAACATTTAACCCTTTACGGCAAATGCTGCAGATTTAATTAACGACGTGCTAACAACCCTTATTTGAAATTTGCAAAGATGAATGGGGGTGGTTCTAATTAACTTTAAGAATAATAAACATTGAATATATTTGGTTTAATTAAAGTTAGATATTTTATTTATTTAACCATGAATTTGTTTGCGATTGGGATTTGGGAAGACTTAGACATATTATAGTCTATATTATTTATACTGATATTATAAAGAGGAAACATTTGTGTTTTTGTATGTATGTTTGTGATGTTTTCATACAAAATCTACTGGACCGATTTCAAAAAATCTTTCACCATTAGCTGCATCGTTCACTGACTGACATACCCTATTTTACATTTTCAAAAATCATCATTTTTCGCCAAAAGAAGTATAACTTCAAAAATTACGAAATAGATACAGAAATTTGGAGCCCACACCTAAAATATTTTGAGCCATTTATATATTCGCTCAAGATGTAACAACAAGAAGTTGGACTTGGCAATATTACCAACATATCAACTTAATAGGACAAGTCCAATACAAACAAGATGTTTGCATAAATATCTTTATCATAAATTAAATATTACCGTCCGTTTTGCACGGTTGGAATAATATTTTAAATTGTAGGAATATGATGGTAAAATAATTTTAGATAGATAGTAGTTTTGGTGTTGAATAGTTACAAATTTACTATTATTGTCTATAGTATTAGTATAGAACATACAACATTCATCTTAAATATAATTAAAAAAAACTCTAATCTCTCGTTTTTTAAATCAATTAATTTTAATCTGTTATGTTTTTTTAACATAATAACCGTCAACTGTGTGTGTGTTATGTTGAAATACATATTCCCTTTTTGCTGAAACTACCTTAAGGAATATTAATAATTTCATAAGTGACGTTTTAGTCGCTTCTTAAATGGTCTACCAAAAGAATTTCATGAATCCCGTGAGATTATCATTTAGAAAAGGGAACAAAAACGGATGAAATGCATGTAAGCCAAATAATAAACGTTTTTCTCTCACTAAAACCTAAACGTATGCAGATATGCGATAATAGAACAGAGAAATCCACTCTGGAATTAAAACGTAATTCTTCAATCTCTCACGTTTCGCTGTTTCTAAGCGTGAATTTTAAGGAATTTCTAAATTGCTTGACTAGACAGAATTTTACGAAGTCATCGCTTTAAAAGTCCACGTTTAAAACGTCTGCAAGAAGCTTATTTTAACAGAATAAACCGTGCACAGATGTTTACTTAGAACGTCTTTATTGTTTTGGAAATTTCAATTCTATTTTGTCGCCATCTTTAAAATATTTCTTTTGTTTCACTTACTTCGTACTATTTAGTACAAGGCGCACGTAAAGAATACATTGAGTTAGAAACTGTTCATTATTAAATTTTGATCTGCCAAAACCAGTCCAGCCAGATCTGCTGTTCTTCTCTATTGATAGTCAGTTAATCAAGGTCTTTCCATCGTGGATTGTGGTCCTCCGTGTCAATGGCCTCTGGGATATCAGTGCCAAACCTTTAAGCAACGACGAAACGGCTATAAGACGAAATAAGTTTACATTCAATCGGAAGCTTGGAAGCTTCACTATTCTATACATCCTTGAATCAGCCGTTATCTAACCAAGCATTAAATCGCATTTATTTATACATTCTAAAACAATGTGCATGCCTAAAAAATACAAGAAAATGTCATATCACAAATTTAACACATATAAATCAATTATTTTAGAACATAAGCAATCTCATATACCTATATATATTGCTTAAATAATATAGAAATATTAACATAAAAAACATAACAGTACTTTATCTGTTTCAGCTTCTCTTTACGATTAATCGACAGTTTTTCTTTCAGTTTAAAAAATCTTATTGCTATTTTCAACATGCACTGATTATAATGCAACTTTGTAGGTCATAATAATTTGAGATCCCTTAATATCTCAACAACAACTTTTAAACCTTGAAACCATTTCAAAGAACGTATCCATAATTGTTCAAACCGATCCATTCGAGAATTTAAGATTACAGACAGAGGTTCAATTGAGCCTCCTTATCGAGAGGCGATTAAGAAATACAAAGCTAAAACATTCAGTGTCAAAGAGAAAATAAACAACTACATGCTATTACAAGCCATTAATTTAGGAAAGGTTAAATTCAAAGAAAAAGTATGAATAATGAATGACTGAAAACGGTGAAGGAAAATAATTTGCGAATGTTAATTTACGAAAACGTTCTTAACGTTTAGAAGTCTGTTTTAATATTATATCATTTTAATGGAGTTGTTTAATAGAAACTTTAATATTCATTGTTTGAATAGCAATGCTTAGCAATAGCTTGTAATGTAATGTAAGAACATTTGTGGGGTTATGTAAGGTTAAATTAGTGTATCAATTTACTTCATAAAGCAGTGTTAGCGTAGTGGCCTCAGCGTGCGACTCTCATTCCTAAGGTCGTAGGTTCGATCCTCGGCTGTGTCTCAATGGACTTTCTTTCTATGTGCGTTATAAACATTCGCTCGAAGGGTGAGGAAACCGGCTTGCCTTACGGCCTGGCCACGGGGATCGGCGGTGCGAACGGCGATGCGGGAGGCGAGGCGACCATTCGCGCGGGGCCGTTTGCAGGCCACGGACCAGTCACGTTTGCCGCCGCGACCAGTAAGGAAGTTCGACAGCGAAATGTCTTTATCGAAATCATCTCGATATTGCTTGGAAAGTAATAGCTTTTGGTGCAAGCCCTAATATTTGGAGAAATTGTGGAGAAATCCACAAGAAGTATGAGAAACTCAGAATATATCCAGAATTATTTTTTTGAGTATACCAGAATGAGTATTGAAACCTTCAATTATATTCTTATGAATATTCAACCAGAATTGGAGAAAAAAGTTAATGCAAATAGAATTTAAAGTGCCGCTGAAAAATTGTTATTGAGATTAAGGTATATTAAATTAATGCTGTGGATTCCAAATAGCTGGTCTAGCCAGTATTTCAGTAACAAAAAACTCTGTATTCATTTTTCGCCGCGACCACGACTAAACTTATTTATTCCCTTCTCTATTCGCCGCGACTGCCGCTCGACTCCGTGGCTTGCACCGTACTGATTCATGCATTTGTTTCGCTCGCCCGTCGCGACGTCAGTCGCCCGCGTGATTCGCTCGGTACATTTCGCAGGTCGCATCGCTGGTCGCCGTTGCGCGTGGCTTGATTACTACATTGCTATGAGTTTATTTCAGTCGCTAGACGCATCGCGGTTCGCACCGCGCGAATATTCGCGTCGGCGACTGTCCCGTGGCCAGGCTGATAGATCCTAAAGTCGACGGCGTGCGTCAGGCACAGACGGCAGATCACCTACTTGCCTATTAGATTAACGAATGATCATGAACTATATATACGTAACTGTATACAAACTATTTACGTAACTCAGTCATGTATCATGTATCGTATACTTTCAGATTATAACAGAAATTACCAGCAAATAAATATATTTAATAGATGTATCTAAAAATGCTTAAGATAAGATATAAAAACTCTGGTATCCTTTATTAGATAGAATGGCTTTGTTATTCCTCCTTTATACTAAATATGTTATAATGAACTATGAATCTTAGAATTTAGAATTTATTATAAATATATATATTCTTTGTATTTTTTGTATTTGTATAGGTGGAACTGTGCTTTGTGTATGTTTAAATGTGTATTCCGTTTTTGGCTTTTGTGTATAGTATAATTTTTTGAATATTGTATAGTACTCGTAAGTAGCTGTAGGAATACCGTTAAGCAATATAATGAAACAGATACAGAAATCTGAGGCCCAGACCTAAAAAGGTTGTAGCGCCACTGATTATTATTATTATTATGTTTGTGTAGAAAATAAATTGTCATTGTAGTCGATTAAAAGTTAATTGAACTGAAATTCTGTAAATACTTTACTATGTTAAAATTTCTTTAAATTAAAACTATAAACATACCTGACACCACCTCTTTTTGTGTCGAAGTTCAGCAAGCGGCCCCCATGCTTCCAGTTGACTTGCTTAGCGGGCTGAGGTACCTCACTAACAATACACCTGAGTTCTATTATTGAACCTTCTTTGTAAAACTTGTCTTGCAGTGGTTGGCCGCGTTCATCGATTATTTCCACTTTCGGAACTGAAAAGAAAGTTACAATGTAAGTGACTAATATCTACTCATTTTTGCCTATTTATTAGATAAACAATTCTTACATAAGAATATAGATTTATATTATACTAGCAGACCGGCCAAGCGTTGCTGTGGCTAAGGTTTTAGTTATATTACATAGTAGTAACCTATTCAAGGGAAACGGTAGGAGAACACCAGTCATGGGGACCACCATGCTTTTTTGGTGGTAATGCCATTAAATTGTAGCTTATTTGAAACGTTGGTACTTTCAACACAGCGCCATCTGTTAGAATTGTGACTATCAAATAATAAACAATTATTTTGCAATAAAATAATATTGTGGGTATAAATTGAGATGTTAGCTATCCTATCTTTTAAGTTAGATCAAACTACACACGGTGTGCAAATTTGATTGATATCGGTTCGGTAGTTTAGGAGTCCATAGCGGACAAACAACGTGACACGTCACTTATATATATTAAGATAGATATATATATATATATTTTGATCCTGTAATTTTAATAAAATCTGATATGTCATCTGCCTGGGGTTAGGAAATCTCCAATTATGTCCAATCACAATAGACCGTAATGCCCCTGGTAATGGTTGAAATTCTTATTGAAAGTGAATGCGATTAAAAAAATCAACCAATTTATATTAATTGATGCTTATCTAACAATGAAGTTTCATACATCTAAATGTATATAAACTGAGTGCCCAGAGAGTTCAGACACTATATTGTCTGACTTTGTTCTGTAGTAAAAGTCTTCTGTGCCACCCAATTCAAAATTATATTTTTAGCTGAAAATTTCTCCAAGTGTTGGAAACTAAATCCTTCATATCCTACTCAAGTCCTATCATCATCATAACTTTAAGATTTTAGAAAATAACTATAACATTGAGTTAAAACATTATTTACTCTGAGGTCCGATCTATACACCAGAGGACGTGAGTTGATTTTTTGTTCTCACACGGTTGTTTCGTTTTAACACAGTGAGTATAATTTTGTTGCATGCCTTGTTAATTGATTACCCTCAAATATTAATACCCGAAAACTACAAGGGTACCCTTAAAATTTATTTTTTTGCCAACGTGGGATGATTACTTAGCTTCAAAAATTTAAGATAGATGTAATATTAAGTTTAAGGTATAAAAACGTTTATTTTTATTTCTGTTTGTTGTAATATTTTCGTTTCGTTTTTTGTTAGTTTATAAAATATATTTCAAACTCACAGAGGCTTACGTGGGCGTTACTTAGCTTAAACATGATTCTGAATCTCACGATTAGAATCGCTGATTTAGGATTACCAAAATCGCTTACTTAGGAAAAATTAAGACAAATTTAAAAAAATCACCTCATTTAAGATCTATCACTGCCCCAAGTTTCCATATATCAGGTTATCTGTAAATTTTCTAGCTGCTTCGCGATCTTTAGATATTCAATTATTTATTTACGATATCGATTGGACGAGTCTTCGAGTAATCGAAGAGTCAAAACTAAGCGCTAAGTAGGTCGATTAAATTCTATTACAAGAAGTCGAAGTAAGAAGTAGACATGGGGAGAAATTGACGGTGCCAAAAATCAATCTGGAACTGTTACAATAATTTACCAAATAAATTAAAAGATCTTCCAACTAGAGTCTTTAAAAATCGACTTGGTGTATTACTTTTGGAAAAAATTTATTATTCAATAAATGGTTATTTGCATGAGACACTGTAGTTGCTATAAATTTAATGATGATATCTACGATACAAATAATATAAGAACTGACCAATTCATATGACTAAAATGTAAAATTCCTTTAAAGAATTTAATTGGAATTTAAAACTTAAAATATGCGATCTTACGATTGTACCACCTTACACATATTTGTACCATATACTTGCAATAAATTATTATTATATTTAGCTGTTATTATTTTTTTATTTCACCGTACAGCGTTACAGACATATAAATATAGTTTAGAAAAAAAACATTGCGATAAAGATAGAGTATCTTGTGACGCTGTGAGGTCTACTCCTAAATGTGGATACTTTTATTTCATGTTTGTTAACTAGTGTAGTGTCAATGTTGGGTTAGCTTCAGCATGCGACTCTCTAAAACTAACTAATGTTTACTATTTCAACTCTCACGTGAATATGAGATTAGTAAGGATTTTAATGTTGATTTTGTTAATGTTTACACGTAACGAGCAATATTGGCCTAGCTTAAGGACCTATCCGGTCACCAAACTCCAAAAAAGTACATTGTTTCTTTCCATTTTTCGTCATCGTTTCTTGATGTAGAGCGAATGGAAAAAAATATGGTGGAGTTGAGTAGTTTATGTATCCATTTTGAAAGATCGATACACGATTTAAATAACGCTCGATAGAAAAAAAATCCAAACATAGCCAATTTTTGACACTTTGAATTCATTTTACGATGAAAATGTATATAGAACATGATTTTGAAATTTACACGATATGTTTTATCGCAAGCCAAGTAATCCATTTTAAAAAAATGGTAAAATTACATTAATTTAATGTTTTACATAACTAATTCTTATTACGGGCCGGCGCACCTCAGTGCTCCAGCTCTCCACTGCGCACCGCGAATCACTGACACAGCAATTCGTGCTGAGATAGGGCTTTTAAAGGTGCGACATTTATTCCTGTGATCGTATATTTACTTATGCACCAATGGATTTTGTATTTTTGTACCTTTTGCGAATTTCAAAAACATTTAAAAGATCATTAATTAACAACATACATATTATAACAAAAAAAACACATACACGGTGTCTATAAAAAATGTATATAATTTACACAATGCATAGTTGATATTTTAATATTTGTAGACTAACGAATATTTTTATTTTATATAACTTATTTTGTAATAATTTAATAACACTATGTACACAACTAAAAAGAAATCAGTGGCGCTACAACAACTTTAGGTCTTGGCCTCAGATGTCTATATCTGTTTCAAGATCATTTTTAAATCTAATAGGCAAGTAGGTGATCAGCCTCCAGTGCCTGACACACGCCGTCGACTTTTTGAGTCTAAGACATGTTGGTTTCCTCGCGATGTTTTCTTCATCGTTCGAGCAAATGTTAAATGCGCACATAGAAAGAAAGTCCACAGCCGGGGATCGCACCTACGACCTCAGGTATGAGAGTTGCACGCCGAAGCCACTAGGCCAACACTGCTCTGCACATGTACACAACTAACCTACATTAAATTTAAATTTTCTCACTTAGTGAATGTAGGTAATTGTTTGAGATATAAAGTATAATTGAACCGAATCATTTAATAATAAGAATCTTCATTTATATTATGTGAAACTAGTAACTGTTAAAATAAATTTCATTCGGTTTCACGTGACTTAACTGTTGTAGTTAACTGTAATATCAAGACCTAGAAGTGAGTTTATCTTGAGCTTAACTGAGAGGCATAAACGTGTAATTGAAGACGACATAAGGGCGGATTAAGGACAACCACAGAGCACATAAAACAGTTGTTTCCTGTTTCTTAATTTAACTTGTGGTTACCCAGAAATGGACACTTAGTGGCTAAGCGAAGCGTAGTCAATTGAGATTTATTTATTGATTAAAGTTCACCACATATCTACAGTATATGTTACAAGCTATCTATTTTAAAACACATGACAATTACGGTGAACATATATGTTACAAAAAATCGTTATCTGTAAAGTCGGTTTACTGACGATAGTTGAACGTGACAACGTCATAAAAAAATATTGATGAGATGGTTGCATTTCTCAAAAAAAATTTTTTTTATTTGTTTGATATGTATTTTGTATGGATATAGAGAAGGAGAAATGGAAATCACAATTGAATTGATCAAGTTACATTTATTTGTACGCATAAATACAATTATGTCAATTTTAAATGGAACGCCTCAGAGCGAGGTAACGTCTCAGAGCGAGGTGACGCCTCAGAGCGAGGTAACGCCTCAGAGCAAGGTAACGCCGCATGAGTCTTGTTTTTTCGTGCATGCAGCCGGCTCCATCGAATTATAAGACGTTGTCACGTCAAAAATTAAAATATAACAAAATTTACTTGTACGGATTAGGTATCAGCCTTGCGATTCTGTAACTCGCTTTTTGAATTCGCACAGCGGTTTTCGCAGCGGCGGTCGCGCTCAAATCAGTCGTGAAGCAGTCACTTTACGATTTGGCATTCTGATAAACAATAAACTACAAGCCTCCTTATCGAAAAGTGAGTTACAGAATCTCAAGGTAGGGATGAAAGGTGCTGGCCAACATTTAAATTCTTTTTTTAATATTATGAATATGAATTCACGTGAAAATTGTAAGCATTTTTTATAATAGTAAAACAATAATAAAACCGACATTCAAATTATTTTTTTTCATATCCACGTGATTATAATTTACATATGATATAAAAAAATATGGAAATATGACCGTGAGAACCGTTCAACACAAATATAAATTTACTTATACAAGTAAAACGTCTGAAAATTTTATGAACATTTTTATCTCATCTAATATATAAAATTCTAGTGTCACAATGTTCGTATACTCCTCCGAAACGGCTCGACCGATGCTTATGAAATTTTTATGCATATTCAGTAAGCTTAAGAATCGGCTTCAATCTATCTTTCAAACGTCTAATGATATGATACAGCATACAAAAATACATACAATCCTGAACTTTCACCCTTCTACGATTAACCCCTATTTTTTGGTAATGAAAAATTCACAGAACAAGCTTAAAAGTTTTCATTCCGGACAACCGAACAGTGTCTGGGTAGCATAGCAAAATGTTTCTTGTACTATGTAGGTATGTACTAAAAAGTACGTTTAAGTTAGTTTTTAGATATAAAAAAAGTTCATAAATATATAAATTATACCATTATAAAAGATTTTCATATAACGAAGAATATAAAAAAATGATTGTGATCGATCAATATTAGTTTAGTTTGTTTCTTAGGCCGTATGTATGTTTTCTTTAAATGTCAAATACTCCAATTATATTATTTCCAATCAAAATTTATTCTGTGGGCTGGTCCCGAGTAATCCGGGCCAGTTCGAACACGGTTAAGTTAAGTCCGACGACCGTTTTTATCCAAATTGTTATTTGCTCAGGTGTTGATAGTATCAAATTGTTTTCCACGATAATATTTTCGTTCCTACCCTCATTTTCTGTTAATTATTCATAGCCATTACGTATATTTACGGAGCTGGATTCGTTTTTATTTATATTGAAATTTTTCGAATCTTTTTTGAATGCTCTTAAAACCTTATAGATACTTAAATAGTATTAAACGATAACTATAAAAAGGATTCCCCTACCCAATAGACAACTTAATTTTCAATTTTGGGGTTGCTAAACGAAAATCAATGTTTATTGCGTCCCTACTTGGCATTCCTGAGGCTTAACGGCTCATACAGGGTGTCTGGGCAGTAAAAGGCTCGTGTGGGCCGTTAGAACGCATTTACGATCCTCACATACCATACTGCATATAATTGCTTCTCATAATGATAAGGCAGCGTTCACGTCCGATCTTGGGGTTTCATTTACGACTGTTTAATCTACGTCAAGATATCTCTCATCACAAAGTGTTTCGGTAGTAAGTAGTGTATTAAAAGAAGACACCGGAGTTAATATCGACTAAAAGATGAAGGGTTTTTGCAGAAATGACTCACGGCGTCCTCTATTTTGGCGGATTGTTTGTCTTGAGATTTTAATTTGGATAATATTGGATCCCAGGTGTTTGGTAATTTTAGGATTTTTTTGAAGTTATACTTCTTAAGGCGCGTTATGAAAAATTGATGAGAGTGAAATTTTACGATGCGCGCACCGTGACACAAAATTAACAGAATGAAGATGACCACGGAAGTTGCTACGGCATTGGACATAATTTAAAAACAACATTTGAATAATAATAGAATTTATGTTACACTGATTAACAATAAACTACAAGGAGGGACCTTATCAGAATGCCAAATCATAAAATGACTGCTTCACGACTGATTTGAGCGCGACCGCCGCTGCGAAAACCGCTGTGTGAGTCGGAAAAGTGAGTTACAGAATCGCAAGGCTGCTGTGATACTTTTTGACATTCAACACCTTTTGTCTTCAGTCACTGTGACCACGCACTCTGTAAAGCACGCGAAACGTCGTGTAATATAAAATAATTATAAGTTAATATACATAGCTTCTATCCGTTAAAAAATTGTTTTCTTTAAATGTGTAAAAGTTATGTTAATAAAAGACAATACTTAGTAGTGTATTTGTTAACTTAAACTATATATTGTTTGTCGCTTAACTAAGCGTAATACTAACTAAGCGTAACATCCTTTTCTCGAAACAGTTCAGGTCATCGACCCCCCTTTAAGTAACACCCCCCCCTCCCCATAAATTATAGTTTACGTAGCTAGTCGAAAACGTATTAACGATTTACGATATAATTAACGAAACGCATACATTGTTGCAGTCTCGCTTACCACGACTGGAAACATTCAAAATGTCGAGTAAACAATGTAACAATGTAATTTGGTTTTATATCCGTTAACAAAGTTACTTGTTTGTTTCGCCTCAAATGGAGGCGAAATAACAATTTAGTTTTTTAGTAGTTCGTAAAACTACAAAAATATAATTTAAATCAGTCATATCTATATATATAAAATTCTCGTATCACAATGTTCGTTCCCATACTCCTCCGAAACGGCTCGACCGATTCTTATGATTTTTTTTATGCATATTCAGTAAATCTGCTACTATCTATCTTTCAAACCCCTAAATGTTAAGGGTGATCCAACCCACAAAGTTTTTTTTTGTTTCTTAAGCAATTTTTTAGTTTTTATTTTTTTTATGATACAGCATAAAAAATACTTACAACCCGTAATTTTCACCCCTCTACGATCAAACCCTAATTTTTATTATTGTAGATAGTTATTTTTTAAATAAATCAGTGGCGCTACAACCTCTTTAGGTCTTGGCCTCAGATTTCTGAATCTGTTCCATGATCATTTTTAAATCTAATAGGCAAGTAGGTGATCAACCATCAGTGCCTGACACACGCCGTCGACTTTTTAGGTCTAAGACATGTCGGTTTCCTCAAGATGTTTTCCTCAAAATATGTTAAATACGCACATCGAAAGAAAGTCCATTGGTGCACAGCCAGGGATCGAACCTACGAACTCAGGTATGAGAGTCGCAGATAGTTATTTTTATTGACCTAAAAAATTTTTTCCTAGAAATAATATGCATGGAAAAACTTTTGCCGGGTCGGCTAGTAGTATATTTTTAATAGAAAGAAAGTTACTTGTTAAGTTATAAAAGTGACAAACTAACTTAAACTAATTCTTTATCACGATGAAAAGCTTAAAGTACTTTAAAGAACACTTTGAACAGACAAAAGACAACATTATGAACTGATCCTTCACAAAGTAAGTACTTCTAACGTGTGACATCTTTATTTAATAAAATTATATGACGTGCTAAGTACGGTTATTATTTTAATTATGCATACTCGGGCATAATGACCGTACCCATTTGTGTTAAAGTAAGTTAATTTTACTCTAACGTAATTCTCATTTCTCTATGGCATTGTTTTAATGTGTCTTATCTTTTATATACAGAGCAGCGTTGGTCTAGTGGCTTCGGCGTGCGACTCTCATCCCTGAGGTCGTAGGTTCGATCCCTGGCTGTGCACCAATAGAATTTCTTTCTATGTGCGCATCTAACATTCGCTCAGACGGTAAAACATCGTGAGGAAACCGACATGTCTTCGATCAAAAAATTCGACGGCGTGTGTCAGGCACAGGATGCTGATCACCTACTTGCCTATTAGATTGAAAACTGGTCATGAAACAGATTCAGAAATTTGAGGCCTAGACCCAAAAGAGGTTGTAGCCCCACAGATTTATCTTTTATATTTTTTTTTGCAATATAAAAATGTCTTTAATTAAAGTCATGATTACAATCAGGTAAATTATAGTATTTACAATTTTATTTACCTACAAAGTAGTAATAAAAATAATTAAAAAGAAACTCAAAACTAGTTTAAAAGTTTGACCCCTGTCTTTTATCTTTTGTATATTAGATCTCAAAATTCAAAAATCATTTATTTATGTAGGTTGTACAAAATGTACACTTATGGACGTCAAAAAATAAATTGTAATCATAAATTTACTGCCAGTTCTCAAATCAAGGGCGTAGAACGGAAGAGAAGAACTGGCAATAATCTACTGGCGTTATGACTTTTATCCATAGAAGGCCGGCAGTGGACTCGCGAGCCCTCTGGGAATGTGAGTGTCTATGGACGGCGGTATCATTTAAGATAGATAAGGTGGGCCAGGAGGCTTACCTGCCCATTAATTTCTATGATTTTTATAAGCGACTGCTACAAAAGTTGAGAATTACACACACATATACATACCATTAATAGGAAAATCCCGACCTTCACTTAGTTACTTTATTTATCTCAACGTAAACATTTTTGAACAATCTATGCCAGGATATTTAAATAATTCAAACATGAAAATACTAAACACCGTTCGACTTAATATTCTCTTTTCTTTACAGCGTAAACACAATTTGTCAGAAAGAGGCGAAAGGGGATTTTGATCAGATTAGAACAAATAAGTTTTTATAAGGAGCTAAAGTTATTATATATAATCCTAAGCCTGGTCGATAGTAAGAGGGACCGGAGGTTAAGTTCAGTTCTAGCATAGAAGAGAAGAGAGATGATGCTGCTTAGTATAGCAGTACCAAGTCTGACCATTTTATATCACCTCGACGTCCGTCATTACACAACTGAGCGTTTTAAGGCAGTTTTTGCCGCGCACCATCGCTATGTGTAACCAGCTGCCCACTAAATTGTTTCCGAACCAATTTGACATAGGGTCCTTTAATAAAAGAGTGTACCAATTCTTAAAAGGCCGGCAACGCACTTGCGAGTCTTCTGACAATGTGAGTGTCCACAGGCGGCAGTATCACTTAACATCAGGTGATCCTCCTGCCCGTTTGCCTTTACATAAAATAGCAGCGTAAATAAAATATTTCTCTTACCAACAACACTTAAATGCACTCTTCTAACAAGTGGTGGATGTGTTGAAATCTGGCATTCATAATATCCTTCGTCCCTTTCACTCACGTACTGAATGAGCAGGCGCCAGTCGTTTGGATGTTCAAATGCAAGGGAGTAGCGTGAGTCGGCCGAATATGTGTGTCTTCCAACGGACAGGAGATGTAGTTCTTCGCCTTTCCTTCGGACCCAGGAAATCTGAAAATACTTTACTCTTAAGAACTTGACAGTATTATATATTTTATCCCCCCGCTATATTGATTGAATATAAATGTGCGTTTGTATTATTATTAAAGAACATAAAATAGTAAATGTGGAAAAATATATAATAAAAATAGCCTATTTTCGAGTACTATCATAATGAAGTTTGCATTAAGTTAATGGTATTAATATATTTAACTAGCGGACCCGACAGTCGGATATTAAACAAAGTATGAAAAAAAATATATATAAAAGTACCGACTGCAGCACCATCCAGGGCGCTACGTGCATATACGCATCCGTTTAAGAGGAGTTCAGTGAGATACACACGTACAATACAATCATACATATAAAGATTAGAACATGATCTTGGAGCCTTGAAGACTTCAACAAAATTCTTCCATTTGTATTGTGATACAGTCTAAAATTTATTTATCTTCATTCTAAGAGAATAGTTAGCATAGGATTTTTTTTTTTACTGAGACAATTCACACCAATTGACCGAGTCCCATGCTAAGCTGGTGAAGCTTGTGTTATGGGTACTAGGCAACGGATATACATACATATTATAGATAGATAGACATATAAATACATATTTAAACACCCAAGACCTAAGCACAACACTAGACCAATGAGTTGTCCAGTGTATAGATTATATGATAGATTGACACGTTTGAAACATGATCCCGTCTTTACCGTTAAAATTTTTATTTTATAACCATTTTTAAAGTTATTTTTCTTAAATGTTCATTTTACGGGACACATACTAAAATATTTTACACAATAAATATCTTTAGAGCTGTGCTGTTCAATGGTCCAGAACTTGGCTGAACTCCAACATTGTACGTAATTATTCTACTATGATGTTTACATGACTCAACCGTGATAATTTATTGTAAATTATGAATGCACGAGCCATTTTGGAAAGGTAGGAAACTAATTTATAGACGGCTCATTGGTCTAGTGGTTAGTACCCCTGACTGCGAATCCATGGGTCCCGGGTTCGATTCGTCTCCGGCTGAGACAAACATCGATGTGATGAGCATTTGGTGTTGTGCTTAGGTCTTGGGTGTTTAATTATGTATTAATATGTCTATCTATCTATAATATGTATGTATATCCGTTGCCTAGTACCCATAACACAAGCTTCACCAGCTTAGCATGGGACTAGGTCAATTGGTGTGAATTGTCCAATAAAAAAAATAAAATAATAATAACATCTATAAACGGTCATTTTGTCACTATTTAGAATCATATTTTTTTTAAAGTTATACTTCCTTTGGCGCGTTAGGGAAACATGATGGGAGTAAATTTTTACGATGCGCGCATATTGTCACAAAAATCCGACATCCTGAATATCTGTTCAAACGTCGGTAAAACAGTCTGGGCCGCTAGTTGGCGCTTGCTCTGTTTTATCGACAAGTTGCATTGTCTGTCATCAAACCAAAATAATGATTTCTATACGAGAAAACCCGTTGCAATGTAAAAAAACATAGTGTTTATTGTAAAATATTTTACACAACTTCATGATTAGTACATATCATATCGTTTCGATTGGAAGTGACAAAAAACGGACAAGAAAAATGCAAGTCGAGAAGGGAAACGTCCCTCTAAAGTGCTTGAAAAACATATTACGCCAAAGAAGTATAACTTCTAACGCGTGTATATAAGTACACACACGTTTTTTTATTTTGAATTTAGATTTATATCAAGATTTAAGACTAGCAATGTTACTCATATATACTGTTAATTGATTTAATCATCGGTAAAATGGTTTATTTATATGTTGAATATTTGAAGACAACTTTGAACTACAACACCAAATCTGTATACCAAATTGCTTGTCAAATTAAGGACCTCCTTCCAATTATAATCCCTCAATCACAGGTTTCTAACCTGTCTGTGTCAAGGTGGAATGTTACATTGGGTGAGTTATGTATATGTAATCCAACCATAAGTAGGATTAACAACAGTACCCAGAATAAGACACAGAGAATACATCTACGCATTTCTAGAATCCTGATGGAATATGGAGGCCCAAATACTCTAGTATTTAGAAAGAAATTTAGATGACTTATTATATTAGGTCATATGTAATGAAATTAGCGTTTTGTATGGGAGGAACATAAAGTAGATTTTATTATATATAGAATACTAGCTGTTTCCTGCCACGCTTCGCTGTGGCACATTGTGATTGAATGGTTGACAAACTAGAAACAAAACGACGAAAACATTTCATATAAGTTTAATTTTGCAATACTTGTGGAAAAAAATTGGATAAAAACAATCCTTGATGCGGATTATATATCATGCTAACATTTCAGCTCAATCGGTGCAGAAATTTTTGAGTTTTTGAAGCGTACACAAACCAACATAATATTTTTATATATATAGATATTTCACTAATCAAAGTATGTACCATTGCTATCTATGCACTTTTACCATCTTATAGGTACATAGTTCATTGATCCATTGGTTTCGACTGTTGAATTTTCTACCTAGCAATAAGTTATATGTATAGGAGGCAAACAGACAGGAGGCTCACCTACTATTAAATGTAACCCCCCCCCCCCTCATGGACACTCACATTGCCAGGAGGTAATAACAATATGTTCTATGTATCATTAATTATATTAAAAATTTGTATTCCTTTTGTATTTTGATTTTAAGTCTAACAAGTAAATCACAAAAATAGCTATAAGAATCTGATCTATACAATTTCTGTAAATGTTGCACTGTTTCTGTGGCGTGTACGTTGCCGGACTTTTAAGAGGTATACTCTTGTCTTGAAGGCATTGTTGTCTGACACACGCCGTCGACTTTTTGGGTCTAAGACATGTCGGTTTCCTCACGATGGTTTCCTTCACCGTTCGAGCAAATGTTAAATGCGCACCTAGAAAGAAATTCCATTGGTGCACAGCCGGGGATCGAATCTACGACCTCAGGTATGAGAGTCGCACGCTGAAGCCAATACTGCTATTATTATTTAACATGGTTAAATATAACTTAAATTGATACTTACAGTTTTTTCACCAAGATCGTGAACTCTACAGTGCAAGTGAACGCGGCTACCGAGCTGGGCGGTAACATTATTAGTTGAAGCATCATCTTCGAAGAAGGGGAGGGGCTCTGATGTGGTAGTGGAAATGTCTTCCTCCGGATACTCGTATGATTCCGTGAAGACCTCGTGCCAAAATGGACCGGTTATAATCTTATTGTCACCGGGTTTGAAGTCTGCGAAAAAACATTGGAATATGTTTTAGTTTACAGTTAATCAAAGTACGATATTTATCTTTCGCTTTATTTGATCTTAGTTCATTGAATTTACATTTAAATGTAGATTGTATAAATTTTATTATTCATAAAATATGATTAAATTTTCTTATGATCAGCCTTCTAGGCCGGACACTGTAATCTTTCGAAGTGAAACCGTCGATTTGTGAAACGGATCGCACCTAGCGCGCTGATTGGTTGAACGGAATATGCCCCGCGCCGCCATATTTGTTTGTTAATTCGTTTGTTTTCGAATGTAAATTGTAAATAAAAAAACTTGTTCGTGTACAGCCGAGGTACGAACTAATAACTTTAACAATCGTACGTTTAAGAACTTAATGTAGAATAATAGAGAGTATTTAATATAGAAGATGATGAGCCCGTCAATTTTATTACATAATAATGACGCGAGCTCCATGTGGTGGATCGGCAAAAATACCGATCTCTAGTTCCAGAAGCAAAGGGTTAATTTGGGTCGCCAGCGAAGAACATAACGTCATGATCGTAGAACTTTTATATTATAATAATAATTAATTAAATATATTTTTTTTTTTACAAATATTTGATAGAAACGTGATTTTTCTAGATAACTGTGTAATTTAATGGTATTATTTTTATTTTGTTTCAAAATAAAACCCTTTTGTTTGCTTCTATGCCAATATTCATAATAACAGATTATGAATTAAATTAGTTATGATAAAAACTAACATGATTATATTATTTTCAAATGGATGCCCTGTAAAGTTTACTATATGTCAGATCCGTCACTATTCTACGACTATGACGATAATAATAAAATTTACCAATAATTAATGTTGAAGCGTGTAATGAATTCTTTAAAGAAAAGTTAGGCGTATAATTATAAACTTGGGCAGCAAAGCCGGAATTATGTACGCAAACTAATTAATGGTTTGAATTTTTAAAGCAGTGGTCGACTTTTGAAAACTAATAAAGTTGTAGAAAAGAGAAAAATATAGTTAAGGGTTTTGCAAGCAAACATTAAAATCCCAAGAAATTGTTGCTTAATTATTTTTATCGGGAAATCGGTAAATGGAAAAATTTACTATTTATAATTATTGATTTTACTAAACATTCAGAAAGTTGTTGTTTGAAGTTCCGTATCCCCCAATGGGTTATAGGACTAATACTTTTGTATAATTGCTACTGGTGCGGTCGATTGTACCGAGCTAGTAAGCAAAATAAACCTTCGAACACATAATAAAACACAGCGTCGATTCGACCAAACAAGAGTAAATCTTAATCTTAGAATAAATCGTCAGTTAATCGAGAGTAAATCAATTTTACGTTTTACCAACTACAATTTCTAAGAAAAGTGGGCTTATTCGGGAATTGCTACTATACCGCCGTTTCGCACGGAATAACAGCTATTCCTAGAATAATTTAATGGCGTCAGTCAGTCCAATCAGGTGATTTCTGTTATTTCACAATTACATTCAAGTCAACCCAATTCAAGTCAACCCAATGTACTCAATTAATAGTCTGGCATTGTATAATGAAACGTTTAAACAATTTATTATTTATAATATATTTATTTTTAGATTTTTTATTTTCTATAATATTAGAATGAAATTCATCTAGGCTCAAAAGAAGTTCCTTTTTAGACGAAAGCCTCAAATAAACAACAAATAAAAACTTTTTGTTGTCGTTTGACACCTGTTAAAAGCTACTTTTTCACACAATAATACGGCAAAATCGAGTTGACATGATGTATGCTCTTACACTGTCCCGTTGTAGAACAACATTTATTTGCCGAGTTTTATTTTCGTTCACCATTCTCTTGCTATTCGCGTATTGTTATTCCTAGCGCAATTATACTATCGATTACGTGGACAAACGACTATGGATTTACTCGAGATTAAAATCATGGAATAGATTATTCTTGGTATAGTTACTCGTGTATAAATTGAAGTTTGGTAGAATCGACCCTTAGAGTCATAAACATGTTACAAAGTAACCACAAATTATAGACGGAGCAACTTTATGGTTAGAGCGGCGAACAAATTTAATAACTTAAAGATTGACATTGACATGTTCGCTGAGAGTGTGGTAACAGCAAGGAAAGCTTTAACACAAAATTATTTCAACCATGATGAATGAAATGCATTGAGATTTTGATTCTGTTATTTTTTCTTTTTTGTATTACAAACTACAAATATTTGGCATGTTTACCTTCTTGTTGTAAAAAAAAAACAATATGTGAAGATTTGTAATTGGCCCATAATGGTATATATATATGTATATACATCTATTTCTGTATTGTGCTGTGAATCTTCTTCTGAATAAATAAATAAATAAAAATAAATAATTATTTCGCCGAGAAGACGATATAATACAGGAAAATGGACACAAATAATATTTCAATCACAATTGTTATATTTGTATAACGATTTCTATGAACTACTCCGCAAAGACTCGAGCTTCCTTTGAGATACCAAAGCTCCAAACAATGATCCCTAAGTACAATAACAATATCAGACCTTAGTGGCTTCTGAATACAATAAGAACTTTATACGAATTGCGGAGTTTCAAACTGAAATTTTAACAAATGATACTCTCAAGAAAATCGAGGGAAAGACAATGAACTGATATTGAAGTGAAAAGAGCATTTTAGAATTTCCTCACGTTTAGGACGGCTATAGTCGCGATGTTGAAACGTATTATGCCTCATATTTATGTATTTTTTTCTTAATAGGTAAGTGATCAGCCACCTGTGTCCTACGCACTCTGTCAATTGTTACGTCTATGTGATTCCTTTGCTGGACCCCAAGGTTGAGAAGCGGTCAAGCGTCTACTTACTACCACGCTATAAAATAGATTAGTCGCTAAAATTTTATATTCTAATGTTTATTCCCTTTTTAGTCTTGTTTAAAGAACTAAGTAGTTATTATATATGCAGGCAATAAATAAACACATAGCATCTTTCGTAGACATATAAGTTATATAATAATCATAAACACTTAAATTCATTTCAAATTTAATTATAAAAATTACTAATTAAGTATCTTAGTTTTTTTTATAGAACGGGGCAAACGGGCAGGAGGCTCATCTGATGTTGTAATACCGCCGCCCATGGACAATGTTCAATCTTTAGGGAATGACTGGGCCGGTAAATGAAACTCTTTAGACTTCTTGTACAAACTTGTTTAATATGACCTTTCGCTAGTCAAGCACAAAGAGAAGTGATGGCGCACGTCGCCCCACCTTACAATTATTATAACGCGAAAATGCGCCTGATATAAATATTGCGCAATGTCGCAACAGACAATGCCAGAAGGCTCGCGAGTGCGTTTACGGCCTTTTTAAGAATTGGTAAGCTCTTGATGGAAAACAGCATTTTCCTCAGTCATTATTATTTATGTGTTCTACAGTATACCTTTTTGGGTAACTTGTTCTATACATCTCTCGATAATACTTTTTGTAGAAAACGTACTAAAATCGTCCGTTTATAATCATCTTAGGATTGTTTAAATTACCCTGTCTTGTAAATACTTTAATGTTTTAATATTTGAAGGTTTCAGTTCATATCAGGCATGGCAATTTTCAACTGTTATTGCTTCTTTTGTATTGTTACAAATTAAGTAATAAGTTTTAATGAAACGGTTATGACAGAAGTTATGTAAAAGTATTAAACTTGTTTATTACAATTTGTTTATGTGTTTAGCTGTAAAACTCTTGTTAACTGTATTCTCTTATGAGGGAGCATGATAAAGATAAAGAAACATTATGGTTATATCAGATTCAGTAGCTAAAGCACGGGAACATTTTAATAGACTCAAGTAACAATAGATGAGATTACATACGATACTGGCTGGCTGGTTCCTGGGTCCGGTGCTTTAAATAATAGAGGATTTTAGTTTTACTCACCCGCGTGTAGCAATAGAATATAAGCGAAATAATGAAATATTAAATGCTATGAAACGAATGAATGCAAATTGACAGTTGAAGAGAGTGCCTTCGTCTGGCTGTACTCTCAGGCGGCGTCCTAATTGGGAGCGATCGTACGATGGCGCGATGCGTTTTTCATCTCACGATCAAAGTGGTCGTGCAATGACCTAACAGGTGTCCTAATAGATCGCGCGATGTCCATCGTGTGATGCCGTCGTTCGATGGCTGGCGCTCGCCACTTTAACGATGGCTCTTTACAGTCGCGTCGACGTCGGCGCATTGCGTAGTAACCGATTAGGACACTCAAAAGAGATCTGTTGCTTTGATTACATGATCGCACGATCAAACGCATCGTACGATCGTTATTAAAACATTTCATGTGCTCGCACGATTACTTGCGAGGTTCAAATAGGACACTCTGATGAAATCTGTATGTTTGAACTCATCGCACGACGAGACCGCATCGTGTCATCGTGCGATCTTCGCCAATTAGGACAACGCCTCAGGGCGTAACTCAGACGATTTAGGAAACCTCCACGCTTATAAAACTAATAAAGCCTGAGTGAGCAAAATGTACAGCCTTGACTCGTACTAGCTGACCCGGCTGACATTGTTTTACAATATAAAGCTTACGACAGTACTAATATCGCTATTAGATACGAGGTTTTTTTTATTAGGGCCACAAAATTAGGACCAACACATGATACAACAATAAAAAAAACTGTAAAACTAGATAATATAAAAAAGGGTTGTTGATCGACGGGTAAAAATTCAGGGTTCTATGTAATACCAAAAAACATTGGAGTGGACCACTCTTATCACATAGGGGTGTAAAAAAGAGTTGACAACCTATCTTCGGACCCACCGAACGTAACAAAAAAATCGGTGTAACTTTATATACATAGATCACGTTAGAAACTGTTATCTTGAACATAACACTTTCTAAAACATGCATGGATTAATTTTTTTTTGTACAGACCCACCAACTTATCTGTGAAATGGAGAAAATGGGAACTACGGCCGCCATGTTGAATTTCGGCAGCTACAGGTTAGTGCTGTCTACTTTCTTTTTGTAAATTACTCGATATTTTTTTCATTGATTACTTTTTAACGTAATTGTAACTTAAAAAATATAAACCTGAGTGATTCAACTACTTATAGTTCTCGTCGCGTAAAATAACGCTAGAATAATCTGAGGGGCTCTCCCGCATAGGTACGTTTGGCTTAGCGTAAATTCTCTCCACTCCACTTTTTTTAATATAACGTCCTAGAGTGGGAAAAGGGCAAGAAGAAGAAGTTTATTTGCAAGTTATTAAATTTGATTTACCTACTTTGCTAAACATTTAGTTTGTAAGTGGGGTACCTACATTATATCAATTGAATGCAGGAGAAAAAGCTAATGTATGTATCTACATTAATTTTCTTATTTTTGAAGACTATTTAGTACTTATATTATCATTTTATTATTATAAAACATTGTTAGGTATTGTTTAAAATAATAAAATTATGTTTATATATTTACCTAGTTTCTTATCTGACATACCCAATCATGGGTAACTTTTATTAATTTGCAACACTAATCTAACTTATCTGTGAACTGAGTTGTAGCGCCACCGTTGCTTAAGTGCTCGTTCAGACACGGCGGGAACCACGCGGTTTGAAAATCACACGGCAACCGCGCGGATCTTATTTACATTTTTTTTTTTATTTATTTATTTATTATATAATGATCGTAAATAGAAAGAAGTTGGTGTGGTGGAAACACAAACTGAACACAGTTTTTCTGTCCACCAGGTCGTCGAACTTATTTAAATAATTAACTTATTACATACTTAGGCCAGTGACATACTATACAATATAACATTTTTACCATTAAACCATCAAAATTGCACGAACAACGTAATAAACAAATTGAAACATTATCGCTCCTCAGTTAGCCGATGCAAGAAACCTGTTCTTGACGAGAATTCTCATTCGAATACAGGATGTG
This sequence comes from Pieris melete, assembly GCA_963693345.1. Taxonomy (NCBI): domain Eukaryota; kingdom Metazoa; phylum Arthropoda; class Insecta; order Lepidoptera; family Pieridae; genus Pieris; species Pieris melete. The sequence goes on from CAVNZK010000156.1 coordinate 685,535, forward strand.
TTCCAATATTCGAATATGAATTAAATGTCGATGTCTTATTTTTATTATGCATAATTTGCTATTGTTTGATTTATAAAGTAATTTTTTAATTTAAATTTAATATTGTTTCTTGTAATATTAGTAAATAGTGTAGCTGGTAACGAGTTTAATAGATTTGGAATAATATAGTCTAATGTTTTTTTTCCATATAAATTATTGTATTTTGGTAATAGAAATTCGTTTTTTAATTTTCTACGTGTTGTATAGTGATAGTGAGTTTTAGTTGTTTTAAGGTAATTTTCTGTAAGGTATTTTTCATTTAATAATCCTAGCTGTATTTTCTCTTGTATAGGTATAATTTTGAAAAATGCAAATAGCTTTCTGTAGTCTTCTTTATATTGTGATTTTATTTTTAAAGGAGCAATTGCTTTTAAAATACGTATTTGTAATGAAAATATTTGATTAAGATAAGTTTTGCATGTTCTCCCGTAGCTCGAAAGTCCATATGTTATAATAGATTCTGCTAATGTTTTGTATAGCAGTAGCAGAGTGTTGAGAGGTATTTTATTTTTTATTATAGTGAATTTGGCAAGTATCGCTCTTAGCCTTTCACAGACAGAATTAATGTGCATTTTCCAGGACATTCGGTCATCTATTGTAAGCCCCAGGTATTTGTGGTTATGAACTAATTCTAAGGCGTTGCAGTTACAGTTGATGGGGTACGAGTTATAGGAATGTGCACAAATGTGGTTGTGTAAGATTAAGTGGGGTGTACGTGCGCTTAGATTGTGACTGGATCGGATATGCATGAACTTTGTTTTATTCGGATTTAGTACAAGTCCCACGTCGTGGGACCATTTAGCCAATGTATCGAAATCAGATTGTAGCTTTGTTTCTGCTTCTTGGATGTTAGCCCCAGCGGCTACTAGGCATGTATCGTCTGCAAATTGGAATATCTGGCAATACTTTATTATGTTAGGTAATGTGTTAACGTAGGTAAGGTAATGTAAAGGTCCAATAACCGAGCCCTGAGCCGTACCTTCTGTTATGGATATTGGGAAACTTTCTTCGTTGCACACTTTAACACGATAAGTTCTATCTTGCAGATAGTTTTCACACCACTTGAGCAGGTGTCCTCGTACTCCGCAGTCATTTAGGTTTTGTAGGATTACGCTGTGCCTTAATGTGTCGAATGCCTTACTATAATCAATAAACACTACCAGGACATGATCCTTTTTATTTAAGTGCTTATAAATATGGTCAGTGAATGCGGATAGTAATTGTGTGGTGTTTTTATTTGGTTGAAATCCGTATTGTTTGTTAGAAAGAATATTGTGTTTTTTATAATAACTTTGAATTTGTCCACATATATATTTTTCTATTATTTTGTTGATTGTTGGCAGTATAGTTATTGGACGATAATTATTGTAGTTTTTTTTGCTACCATTTTTGTATATTGGTCGTACTATGCCTGTTTTTAATAAATTAGGATATTGTCCAGTGTAAATGCTCGTGTTAATAAGATTAGCTATGGCTACGTTTATTTTATTGCATAACATTTTGATGTCTATAGCTCGTATTCTATCTGCGCCTGGAGATTTTTTGTCATTTAATGATTTAATTATCTTTGCAACTGATTTAGAGTCTGCTGACTGAAATCTCATACTAGTATTTTCTGCTCGCCGGTATGACCTTGTATCCAACAGTGGATTTACACAGTTGGTTGCAATATTACTGATACTATTGTGGAAGGTAGTTGCAAAATTATTTGCAATATCTTTACATGTAGTATTTTTATCTCCAAATGAGTTTTGTATAGCTACGTCAATGGATGTTTTAATTTTTCCTGTTAAATGGTTTAATATATCCCATAGATTTTTTAGATTGTTTTTATTAGCTTCTATATTGGTTCTAAGTGTTTTATTTTTAGTTTTATTTATTAATTTATTGACATAATTTCTGGTTTTATTATATTTTTGTTTAAGTATTAAATTGTTTGGATCTTTTATATATTGAGTAAAAAGTTTATCTCTGTAATGACATGCTTTAATAATTCTATTATTAATCCAATGGTTACTGTTTCGATGAGTGTTAGATTTAAGTTTAACTGTATATTCTGATTTTTTATATGCTTGAGTTATGTTATTTTGTATGAAGTTGTATATGCCAATAGGACACTTCATTTCTATTGTAGGCTTCCAATCAATTTGCTCTAGAAGGGTCGTTAATTTATTTTTGTCAATTAATGTTTTATATGATGGAACATCCTGTAGCTGTGCTTTAGTGCAAGCGAGCACGATCGCTCGATGGTCCGCTAGTTTTGTGCCAACCGCTGCAGTGTATAGGTCGTGTGTTTGGGATCGAGCGTAAATGTGATCTATGCATGATTTTGTAACGATTCCTTTGTATAGTTCTGCCCTAGTGTATGTTGTGATCCCACACATAAGGCCTAAACTGTGTAATGTGTTGCAATATTTATGTTTTATAGGAATGTCTAGCTTTAGGTTTATGTTAACGTCCCCCAATAGATACAAGTCTATATTTTTCTGGCAGTTACTCTTAATGATATTACGAAGTTCGTCAATAAACAGGCTCTTGCTTAGGCTAGGTGGGCGATAAATAGCACAAATTTGTGCAGTGTATTTCGTCTGAGTTGTGATGGTAAAGAGTATATTCTCGAAATGTTGGCTTTTTACAATTTGTACACTAAATTTATGTTTCTTTTTTACATATACTAAGATACCGCCACCTTTCCTATTGTTTCTAAGCGCTGAGAACATTTGATATCCATTTAAATTGTACAAACAACTGATTCTATCAGAAATGTTAACCTCTGTAACAACAATAACGTCAATAGTGTTAGCTGCATATATACATTGCTCGAGGCTAGCAAAATATTTTATGATTGACCTTATATTTATGTGTACACACAACAGATTTAAATGTTTGCTGGGTATTTTACTCACGAAATCATTTATGTTTATGCAGTCTTCTAATTCACAAATATCACTAGTTAAACTATCCATATTAATAATAATAATATAATTTATATGCAATTTAATTTGGGCAGTTAGTTGACATTCTGTCTTTTTTTTTTAACACTTGTATATCCAATATAGATCTTAAGTTTTGTATTTTCGTGTTTTCATCTTTTCTTGCACGAACCATACCGTTTTTAAACCAAACGTATTTATAGTTTTGTTTGTTCTTTAATTCCTGCTTGGCTTCCCATAAAATGCTTTTGTTGGATTTAGTCATTGCTTCCCTGATGAATACTATTTTGTTATTGTTGGGTTCATAGGGGCAAACATCGGCCACCATAGTTTTAATGGTTTTTGCAGCTTTAATCCACTTTTCTTGGGTCACTTTATCAGTAAGTTTAACTCGTATAATGCCCGGTTGGTCGTATTTACCTTGGTATCGCATTGAGTTACGGATACCGTCGAAGGGCTGTTTAAGTTTTAATGCTACATTTTCAACTAATTTTATCACATTCTCTTCGCTCGCAGGGGGGACGTTTGCTATTTCTATAGAATTAGCAAGTTTCTTCTGTTCCATGTCATGGAAACGCTGCTCCAATACGCCTACCCTCAATTCGAGATTGTTGTTTTTTTGTAATAGTTCCGTGTTTTTTCTTTCTAAAACTTTTATTGTATTTTTAAAGGCATCAATACAACCTAATACTTCATCCAACTTCGTACTGTGAAATTGCAGAGATTGGTTAAATTCGCTTATTTCCTTCTTTATCGTTTTTTCTACCTCCTTGGAGATTTTCTCTATTAGACCCTTAGTGTCCATAGGTATATCCTCCTCTGCATCCTCTGTTAGAAACAAAGAGGAGTTCCGCTTCGGGGATTCATGCTGGCATTCCATACAGGTCCAATCTAGGCTTGGGGCCGCCTTTAATGCAGTTATCTGTTTGTTCGTAAGACCGCTGCATCTGGTATTTAGGTGTACCATTTTTTCACATCGGGCACATTCACATCCGGGCATCGATTTAGAAAACGTTTTATTACATTGGTCACACTTCGACATGATTAGATTGTCTTATTAAGCTCGTGTTAGGTTATGCGCGTGTCACTCGCACGGCTGCGCTTCGACAACTCAACAATAGGTGTTTATATAATCGTCCACACATAATCGCGCGGTTACCGCCACTCAACCGCTAGAAAATAGAATCGTGCGGCACCCGCTCGGTCCTATTACTATAAAGATCTTACTTAGCGTTCATTAGCATTGCGGGCACCGCGCGATTAACACGTCATAACAAGAGCACGCGTGAGCTCGCTATCGCTTCGACACTAAGTTATTTATTGATGAAGTGGAGAGTTTTTCTTCTGGTGACACGCTTGCCTCATATGTGTTTCAGAGCTTGAAATATCTTCCCTGATTAGTTCAATGAGTTCATCAAAAGATTTTATTGACATTCTCAAATAGTCACAAAAAATTCTCTCAAACATTCTTAAATTGGGATATAGTGTGACAAATTGGCCATGTGTCAGTCGATTCTCTCTGAATCTGCCTTTTCTTTATTTTCTGTATCAACTACAGACACGCAGTTCCTCTTCGACTTCCATCTTGAAACTGATCGCTAACTAACCGCCACTGTTTAAACAGTCGACATTTTTGCGGTTCAAACCGCACGATCTGACAATCGCGCCGTTCCCGCCGTGTCTGAACGAGCACTTAAAAGCGACGGTGGCGCTACCACTCAGTTCACAGATAAGTTGGTGGGACTATACGCATCCAGCACTAAAAGTTATGGGACTCAATTCACTCCAGACAAGAGTTACTATTCGGTCATGTCCAACCCGTGTCAAAGAGTCGCGATCGCTGTTGCTATTGCACTGGGACAAATTACCTATGATAATCAATATCAAATTGTTATTTGAAAATTTCAAATGACCGATGACTTACCTTTTACTTGAGGTGCTATGACACATAGTGTTCGTGTAAGCAACGAGCTGAATATCAGCAGACCAGCTGGCGTCATCTTCTTAACCTCGAGACTTAGGCGCCATAGACTTCATCTGGCCACCTTCTTGGTTACCTGGAACAAATAATATAAATAAACAATTAATTCTCGACGTAACATTAAATTTTTTGCAGCTGAATTTCATTATCGGACGTCGAGACAGAATACGAAATTCCACCCGTATCACCTCGACGTCCGCCGTTCCACAACTGAGCGTTTTTCAAGGCAGTTTTTGCCGCGCACAACCACTATATGGAACCAGCTGCCCACTGAAGTATTTCCGAACCAATTCGACTTAGGGTCCTTCAAGAAAAGAGCGTACCTATTCTTAAAAGGCCGGCAACGCACTCGCGAGCCCTCTGGCATTGAGAGTGTCCATGGGCGGCGGTATCACTTAACATCAGGTGAGCCTCCTGCCCGTTTGCCCCCCGTTCTATAAAAAAAAAAAAAAAAAAACATACTGTTTGTATAAGATACATACAATGTATGAAGGTAGATAGACTCTGCAACATGGACCAAACTTTCAATATTTTTCCAGCTCAGCTTAATATTTTATTGTAAGTAATTAATTATTGTTTCCATAAATATATTATGATATATACAAATATGTATTCTATGAAGATTCCCTGATAGCTGACATTTAATCACGCAAGTATTGGTATATGCCAATCAAAAATATTTATGATTGTTTTGCCAAGAATTGAAAGCAGAACCATATGTATTTTTGGAGTTTACTCCTTAAGAAACGATTTGAGTTATAAGGTCGTTATGTGTAACACGAAAAGTTGAGGCGTTATGTAGAAAGAGACAAATGGATTGAACGTGTAAAAGAATAAGATGGAATACATGACACAGACTTTTCTATTTTGAATTCACGTTTTGACACCCACGTTACAACATTGTCAGTGTTGACAGGTGTAAAAAATAAAAGTAGATTGTCTAGCGTGCCATAGAGTTTTGTCAATAGTAATAGTCAGTGAAATTAAAACTAAAAAGATTGTTCATTCTTATTCTTCTCTTACTATAAAGGTAACTTTCGTCACAGAAAGAAAATCCTATTTGGGCATAGATGATGTAGGTACGTTTTATTACTACTACAAACATTTATATTATAAAAACATATTCTTACCACCTTTAGTATGAAAATATGGTCGACAGCCGCAGAACATTATCGCCATTTTATCGTTTGTAAGGAGTAAACTCCAATCGTGCGTCGTAACTCGTAGCTGACACACACACACTTTTTTTAAATATATTTTTACATAGATTGGTAAAATTACCCGATTACCTAAAATTACGAAGGGGAAATTAATTTCTTATAATATTTTTATAGTATCTCAATAGTAGTTAACACACTTTCAATTATTCGATTCTGACAAATTATTTTATTGACTTATTTATTCAATTTTACCACTTCATATATACTATTTCTGCGGTATATGTTACAAACTCCTTTATCTAAAATGTATGACAATTTAAGTAAATAAAAATGTTAAAAAAATAACCTGCAAAACACTCTCTACTCTGTCACTCTCTTACTATAATAATTATTTATTTATTTATTTATTTTGTAAACCTACAGCTAACATAAATTATATACAATAACAAACAGTTACATTAAAAATATAGCCAAATATGGAATACATAATAATACATTTAACTACAAAATGGTTCAAGAATTTATAAAAGGAAACAAACAAATAAAAACTATTCAATACGTTTATCTAAGTGGTACCTAATTTGGTTGTGTTGTATGATGGTGTAAAAGTGAGGGTAAGTACGTGAAGGTGTGTATGTGGGGTATGCTCATGATGCAGGTGATGACTTGATTATCTTAAGTTTAAATAACAGAATTTAAAGTTTTGAAGTGTAACTTTTTCGGGCGCATGAGGGTAAATTTTTACGAAAACGTCACTAAGATGTGCAGCGTTTTTGTCGAAGAAAAGGGAGAGAGCGATTGAGACTGATTAAGAGAGAGAGAGTGAGAAAAGGCGAACGTAGCATGAAGCAACACGCTATTGGCTGATGTATTCGTTTATTAGTTACATATAAGAACTTTAGATGGCAATTCTGTCACATAACGTCTTCTACAGTAAACGAAGATTTTTGAAGTTATACTTCTATAGGCGCGTTATGAAAAATTGATGAGAGTGAAATTGTACGATACGCGTGCACCGTGACACAAAATTATTAGAATGAAGTTGCCCACGGAAGATGCTACGGCATTGGACATAATTTAAAAACAACATTCGAATAATAATAAAATTTATGTTACACTTAATGTAAGAGAATAATAATAAAAATTTATTTATTTTATTTTTCAAATGTAAACTGAACTTTATTGATTATAATGACTCCTTTTCCAGCCTTTGATTATTTAATTGTAATTAATTATTTGCATGCAATCAAAAATTATTTTTGATGAAGAAGTATAACTTTTTACGCGCGTACATAAGTACACGCACCCTTTTTTATGTATATTATCATTAGCATTTAGCACATTTACAGTGTAAACAGTGAGTTTAATTTATTAATAAAATTTTGTAATAAATTAGTAAGTCGTCCTATACTGAGCACTAAGCAGCTGTTCAGAGTAATATATCTGTTGGCTTTTTGTAATTTACAGTTTTTTATGCTAATTCGTTTAAAGGTTAGGAAGTTTTAATATTTACAAATGACATGTGGAATATTAATTTGCCACTCGTCATTTAATAATTTAACAAATATTTTCTAACAATTAATTTTAGTGACTTAAATCAAACATATCTAAAATCTTTGACAGATATTTTGATAAATTGTTGAAAATGGTTCGACGCTTTCTATAAAATATCTTTGAATTCAACAGATAGAATTTTGACATCTGATTAATGTCAAAATTCTTATTTTATTTATTTCTGTTCATAAATTAAAGTTATAAATAAGATTCTCCCCTCCATACCTCGTAGTGTAATGTTAACCTCTTGTATATATTATTAGATGTCTGTGTGTGTTGTCATTATTGTGACGTCATTTTTGTTTTGGATAACTCTGCTTAGATTAAATTCAATCCACCAAATCTATCCTCACAGTTAAGACTTAGAACGCGACAATGGCGGAATTGTGATTTACACAGAAGTCGCCATTAAAAATAAAGTGAAGTGAAGTGACGTTTAATCTTCCCACTTTGACCGATTCACAATTTTTGCGGTGCTGTTTTGCTGTCTAATATATACCTAGCACGTGTTAAAAACCATTTATTTAGAGATATTTTCAAGTAATCTCGAGATCAGTTATCGTACTGGGATGATAGCGAAGGTGAACAAGAAAGATTTGTGTCTTCAAAGAGTCTAAACAACGCAGAATTAATATTCAGATTCCGAATGAGTAAGGAATCTGTTGAGTCAGTTTTACAGGAAATAATGCCGTTCATTAAAGTGAAATTAAGAAGGTAAAGAAAACTAAAAAAAATTAATAAGTTATGCCTATAAATATAGACTAATCATATTATGTATATTTTCAGGAATAATGGTCAACCAACCCCTCCATCAACTTTTATTGGCACAAATTACATGCTTTGGGGACAATGCTCAATTCAGTGGTTGACTTTGCTGGAGTATCACTCTCATTGGCCTCTAGGTTAGTTGCAAATATATCAGCTCCTATTTTTCGTTTACAGCTGATAGGTGACGATGGTGCGTTTAGTAACTGAGACCAAAATTTCTTCAGGCAATGTTATCTAAGAATAATGGCACACAATTAACAATAACAAAGGCGAGACGGCTTAAACCTCAGGTGTCTTTCTTAGAAATGTCAAAAGTATTGTTTTGTAAGCTGATTATAAAAACTATTACACTTAAGTATGTTGTTGATGTCTAAACATGAAAATATTTCTTTGTTATAGAGAAAGTCTGTTGCGTTATATAGAATGAATTAATTAATGCGTTTTGTGTTAAACCAAACAAATATATCTATTTTTACTTTATAGAGAGTTTTTTGTTATAGCAAATGCCGTTATAAAGTTTACACTATATATTCAACATACTAGGACTGCAGTAAAATTTTATAACATACCTCAATTTCCAAGGGTGTGTGGTGCAATAGATTGAACTCATGTACGCATTCAATCTCCATGTAAATTGATAATATTAATTTGGATGAGAAAAAAACAGTTTTACAAGCAATTTTTTTCTCTATTATAGGTTTAAATATCGTGAAGGAATTCAGAAGCAGGAAAGGATATTAATATCCAAACTATTTGTGATGCAGACCTTAAATTATGAAATGTGGTTGCTCGGTGGCCAGGTTCTGCCTATGATGCTACTAATTTTAATAATTAATAATCCATTGGATTATAAAAAATTATAATCCAAACACACCAACTTTAAATTCATGAACGACAATAGATGCTATTATTACAAGATATTTAGATAATGTTGAAACACGAATTTAATTTTATTTAACTATTCTTGATTTCAAATAGAATCAAGAAATTCTCAATACCTCTACAGTATATTTAAATTAACTAATTTCGGACATTCTAAGTAAATGATGAGACGAATAAAAAAATGTGTTAGATTATATAGTCGTTGTAAATTTAAATCTGTATATTGATTAGATTATGAATGTACATGGAATTTTAAGCTATTGCATAGATTTTATCGCGGGCTTTGAGCGCGGCGACCAAATCAAGAAATTCCATAACGAAATAAACCTAACACATGATGACGTAATATAGGTGCGGCCAATACGCGTTAGAGCGGGACAGAACGCATACTGTGTCTCACATCAGTTTAGCGTGATCGGATAGGCATGTTAGTCTGAGTCTGGTAGAGTGGTAGATTGAATTAATATCAAAGAAAAAAAATACTGCAATAAATAAATAAATAATTATATTGCATAAGTTTATAAAAATTGCTATGCAATAGCTTTACCGCGGCAGTCCCCGAGTGCCACACGTTTTTTTTTTGTACAGAGGGCAAATGGCCCATGAACACTTTCAATGCCAGAGGGCTGGCAAATATAAGTATGAATCGGTATCTACGCGAGTGACGCCGCGGGGCATTGCTAGTATATAATAATAAGGAAGAGTTTATTTCGTTTAGTTGGATGAATGTAGTTATTTTAATAAAAAAAAACTTCATTTAAATTGATTTCATAGAACATGACCTTGAACTTGACCAGCAATGTGTTATGTATACAAACATAAGGTCACGACTCACGGCATTTGGACGTTATAAATATCAACTTTTGATATAAAAGGAGGTGAATAAATAGAAAAGTTTCATATTCACCTCCAAAGATCACCGAATATGAGACAAGTTTGTAAATATTTTAAAATTATTATTAAATACGGTTTGTGTAATAAGTTTATTAATTTAAATAATATTTGTTAGGATTCCATTCAAAAAGTGTAACATGCATCTCCCTGAAGATCGTCTTGCGACAAATTCAAGTTTACAAATAATTCCGATGATTATATTGTATTGTAAACTTTAATTTGTCGAAGTTGGTGTTATTTATATTTTTAAAAAATCTAGTAAACTTTTTTGTTTTCATGTTACTATCACTTTAGTTCCCCTTTCAAAAACAATATTTTTGTTAAGTGGAATTACTATTCTTTTCTAAATTAATTTTTTTTCCATAAATAATACTACATTTTATTACAGATTATTATTCTGGCCGTTGTCATCGCTGTAGTGGCGGGAGCAGCCGTCCCATCCAAAAACTCGGAAACCACACAGTACTACTATAAACCTAACGAATTACTGTATTGGCGCAATGACGTAGATAACATTAGTCTCGGAAACTACAAATACGCGTGAGTTATTAAAAAAAAATTGGATGGATATTTGGTCTATAATGTTTGGTCTAGATTTCCAAATTACGTCCATTGATTCTAATCTCGAGGTGTGCTTTTAATATTGTACTTTGTAAACTCTTCAAAATGGTCTAATTGGCCCTTGCAAACACAGATTAAAAAAGGTTTGTAAAGTCGAAGCATTAATATATATTTGAATTCAGAATTTTATATTGTTACAGATACTGGCAAACTTCTTGAGCATTAAACAAGGGAGTGGGGGAAAGTTTGCGCATCAGGGACACAAACGTCAACTGATTTACCAATCACGCGATCGACACGTCACTCTCCCGCCGCCCCCCCTCCCAGTGATACCTAAAAATCACTTCTGCGCAGGCAAGGACATTTGTTCAAGATGTGTGCCGGTATCTGTAGTAAATATTTCAATCACGAATATTGATTGTAAATGTCTATGATCTAATATTTGTGTTTTGTGTTACGTTGCGTATTTCGTCTAACTGATGTTGCCTAGAAGAGAAAAAAGACAGTCTTTATTATTTGAATATCCTATACGTTATTTAAATATATACCTTGCAAATAAATATAAAAGTTTTTATATTAAATTATATATAATACGTATACATATAATAATGATGTCATTTTCGACGTTTCTATTATAGAATCTTTAAATTAAATTTGTATGTCCTAAATAATAATCTAATGTCATAGTTGATCGTTTTTTTAATATTCTTGAATAGAAATTTGATTAAAACAAGAATTTGGTGCTTTGGTTGGTTCAAGAAATAATTCGTTTATTATGTATAATTTAAATTAAACTTATACGGATCTAAACGAGGATATTATTTAAATAAATTGACGTTTTGGGTACGTAGGTACTCGCGTATATTATCCAGAAATTTCAAATCGAATTTTAGTTTACATAGTCATGGTTAAGACTTAAGACCGTCTAGCATGACATACGCTCATGCTAGAGACGGTCGGTTTAAAAATAACTTTTTTTTTAAATGAATTTCAATAAACTAGCTACAGATTAAAAGTAAAATATCTAAAAAATATAACAACGACGTGAGGAACGTTTGGGCATTAAAATACTTTTTTTCAACAGTTTTGAACTAAGAGACGGTACAAAACAGGAACAAGAAGGATCAATCACAAACAAAGGGCGCGAAGATGAGGCTTTAGAGGTCAAAGGCTCTTATTCGTGGCAGTCAGTCGGTGAGTTAGGTGATTTGATCACACACACTGTGGTGTACACTGCTGGTGTTAAAGGTTACAAGCCAGTGTTGTCTGGAAGTGCGGTTTTAGGAGGCGGTATTGCTGGCCATGCGTTGTTATCAGCTCTCGGTGGTTAAATGCGTATTTATAATAAATGTTTGTTACTTTAACTATGTAGTTTTTATGGCCCTATGGCCAAATGTGTTTAAAAAGTTAGATCTGATATTTGTCAATGGTTTGTTATTAGTGTTGACTAATCGGCAATTCGCTCCCATTCAATCCTAAGGTCATATGTTTGAGCTTCTGATGACTACAATTTGTTATCGACGTGAGCAATGTCGAAGACGAGAAATGTGACGAAAAGTGTAAAAGAAAAGACTTTAAGGGTCGATTCGACCAAACAAGAGTAAATCTTAATCTTAGAATAAATCGTCAGTTAATCGAGAGTAAATCAATTTTACGTTTTACCATCTACAAATTCTAAGAATAGTGGGCCTATTCGGGGATTATTACTATACCGCCGTTTCGCACGGAATAACAGCTATTCCTAGAATAATTTAATGGCGTCAGTCAGTCCAATCATCTGATTTCTGTCATTTCACAAATATGTATTCTGTGTTTTAATTTCAAGTCAACGCAACGCACTAAATTAATAGTCTGGCATTGTATAATGAAACGTTTAAACAATTTATTATTTATTTATTTATTTTTAGATTTTTTATTTTCTATAATATTAGAATGGAATTCAACTAGGCTCAACAGAAGTTCCTTTTTAGACGAAAGCCTCAAACAAACAACAAATAAAAACTTTTTGTTGGCGTTTGACACCTGTTAAAAGCTACTTTTTCACACAATAATACAGCAAAATCGAGTTGGCATGATGTATGCTCTTACACTGTCCCGTTGTAGAACAACATTTATTTGCCGAGTTTTATTTTCGTTCACCATTCTCTTTGCTATTCGCGTATTGTTATTCCTAGCGCAATTATACTATCGATTACGTATAGAAACGACTATGGATTTACTCGACATTAAAATCATGGAATAGGTTATTCGTGGTATAGTTACTCGTGTATAAATTGAAGTTTGGTCGAATCGACCCTAAATCGAATGACTTGAACCCTGATTTTTCATTCCGTAAAGTTCTGACATTTCATAAATGTTGCTACAATAACGTTCTCCACCGAAAAAGGGACAAGTACTCGTATGTCAAATGGTAGAGACAGCTAGCCCACAACACAGGGAATCCCAATGGGGGCTAGTAATTAATATATTAACATCTTATGTAATAGGTAGTTTATCCTATACCTTTTTGGTGTACTTAGATATGGTAACAATGTTGCCACTGCTTTACCAACGTTCAGAGAAAAAATTCATTAACCTAACATCGGTAAGCATAGAGAACAATATATATGGTGACCGGTGGCGATTCTGTCAACACCAGCGAAGGTAATGGAGTCAGCGCTTCAAAAGTACATTCTCGATCAGGTAGGCTCTCAACTCTCTGACTCCCATCATGGATTTCGAGCAGGAAGAAGTACCACGAGCAACTTATTAAGCTTCTTCACTTGCATAGTACCAGTTGTGGATAGTGGAGGACTAGTTGATGCAGCCTTGATATGCGAAAAGCATTTGACATGGTTGATAATGATGTGCTCTTGCAAAAATTAGCAAAATTTGGCTTCACTGCGTCATTGATTAGGTTTATGGCAAATCACATGACAGATAGGGAGCAGTATGTGGAATATGATGGCATTAAATCTAAGAAATATTACACTTGGTCTGTCGTTACGCAGGGGAGCAATTTAGGACCTTTAGAATTTTTATTAATGGTCTACCATGGGTAGTAGAACAGGCAAAAGGTTTGTTCCCGGACGAACTATAACATTGAGAAACAGCCAATCCCAAGAGTAGCCGAAGGACGACTAAGGAACCTAGGGGTTAATTTAAACGTGGAATTAAATTTCGGGATAACATAAAAATAATTTGTAGAAAAGCTTACAGGAATTTAGGGTTTATTTTGCATATGGCCCAATGTTAAATGTTAAAAACAAAAAATTTGGCGATTAAAAAGAATGGCGGAGATTTATTCTTCTCTTCCGTTCTACGCCCTTGATTTGAGAACTGGCAGTAAATGTAAAATTAGAAGCATATAATATGTATTCCTTTATTGATAAGTGTACATCGTGTTACCCTAATGAATTTGAATTTAATTAATTAAATATTAAGTAAATTTTTTGAAATTATAATTCTGAATTATAACGTAAATTATGTTACAATCGAGCCAATTTATTGACCTGCGCTTGAAAATGATTTTATTGTCCTTGGGGTATTGTAGATCTGGATTTTTACGAAAAAACTCTCGCTGACAGCTATACGCACGTGACATTTCAAACGACGCTGTCATTTTTATTTTATAGGCGGGAATTTCGCCGGAAGTTTTTCAATTCAATAAAAACTTTTATCTCACTGAAAGACCCAGAACGTGAAGCACTTTAAATTTATATGAAAACTAGGCTTTTTAGATCTTAATCGGAATGAAAAAGTTTTCAAAACGTTGAACTGGGTTTTGTGTTAATTTTAGGGCCAAGAGTCAAGAAGACTATTGAACAGCATCAGAATTTTAATTTAGATTATTAAATTGGCCCCCTCAGTCTAAAGACGTAAGTAAGTATTGTATTTCTATTAGTGATACCACAGAACATAACAATCTTGACAGTGTATCTCTTTAAAAAAATATAAATTACTAGCAAACTCGGCGAACTCCGTTTCGCCACCAGATGGCTGCGTTTTATGTAACATTTCGTTTGGTGATCCCGCTTTTCTGTTGAAATTTTTCCTGAATTTTCTTTGCTATAAACCTTTCCAACAAATGTAAAACCGTGGAAATCGGTTCGTGCGTTCTGGAGTTATAGCGTCAGGAAGGAAAAACCGACTTATTTTTATATAGTAGATTTTCAATTAAAGACCGAGTTAGATCGCAAGATATTGTTGTATACGTACAGTCGCGACAGTTAACACAATCTTTAGTCACGGGATGGAAAGATACGAACACATACAAACATAGGCGATAGCCGCGCTATATATTAAACAGAAATATATATTTTTTATTTTTATAATGTAAGCACATCTTAAATGTGTTTAAATTAGAATTATCTAAGTACAATTTATTATACTTATTTATCTTACACAGTTATTATATTACTATTTAAAAAGTCATAAATTAAAAAAATTTGTTCTCTATTTTTCAGCAGGTCAGCATTTTTGAGGTTATACTTCTTTAGGCGCGTTATGAAAAATTGATGAGAGTGAAGATGCGCGCGCACCGTTACACAAAATTAACAGAATGAAGTTGTTCACGGAAGTTGCTACGGCATTGGACATAATTTAAAAACAACATCCGAATAATAATAGAATTTATGTTACACTTAATGCAAGAGAATAATAATAAGAAATTATTTATTTAATTTTTCCAATGTAAACTGAACTTTATTGACTATAATGACTCCTTTTCCAGTCTTTGATTGTTTAATTGTAATTAATTATTTGCTTTCAATCAAAAACTATTTTTGATAATGCCAAAGAAGTATAACTTCTTACGCGTGTACATAAGTACACACACACTTTTTTTTATATGCGATGCTTATTCGTTGAGCGAGAAAAGCACCAACTCTGGGCTCACCGGTACTGCCTACTAGACAGCAATTAAAATCTTTAATTAGCGCCTGTGCACTCGAACCCCACGTCCGATCGTAGTCCTCTCCAAAAAATAAATTTAGAGGAAAGAATCCTATATTTTCGCCGTTTATTATTTTCGCCTGTTTCGCGGCCGCGCCAGCTTTCTATATCGCCAAGTATAGCAGGGGTCAACAACTTTAATAATATATCGTACTCACACAGCACTTCTTCGAATCTATATAATATTTCAAATATAACAAGCTAAGGTGTCAACTGAACTCACTGTAAAGGAGACAACTTTTCCTCGTCCTTTTCAAGAGTTGAATTTATATTTATAGTATTTATGACAAAAGAAAACGAGGAAGACAAATAAAAAGATGCGAAGATCAGCTGGCCCTATGTGACTACGTAAAGCTAGAATTAGAGAAGAGTGGAACCTCTTAGAGGAGGCCTATGTCCAAGGACAAGCTGTATAACAGAAATCAACCGCCTGATTACTAGTATTTATTTTTTTATTTTAATGTTAAATTTTAGTATTTCACATGTGTATGTACTA
Organism: Pieris melete; assembly: GCA_963693345.1. Classification (NCBI taxonomy): domain Eukaryota; kingdom Metazoa; phylum Arthropoda; class Insecta; order Lepidoptera; family Pieridae; genus Pieris; species Pieris melete. Next base: position 701,735 of record CAVNZK010000156.1, read on the forward strand.
ATAGGTATAAGTAATTGCAGCAATAAAGGCTTTTATTATTATTATTATTAATTTAAACGTCTCAGTTCTCACCCAAGACATCTTTAAATTATACATTTTTGCTAACATATTATAAAAAAACCTACCAGTAGTGGCGCTATAACCTTTTACGTCGAGTTTCGTATCTTTGTGATAATAGGCAAGTAGGTGACCAGCCTTCTGTACCTAACACATGCTGTCATCTTTTTGGGTCTTACACTTGCTAGACTCCTTACAATGTATTCCTTCGCCGTACAGATAGAAACCCATTATTGCAAAGCCGGGATTTGAACCTATGATGAGGAATTACAGTCGCAAACTGAAGCCAATCTATCTAAAGCTCACATGAGCTTGTGTAAGCTTGTACTGGGGCAAGTGCACCCCCTTTTCTATATATTTATAGTTCTATATATTAATATCATACTCGGATGCCGTGGACATAGGACTAAAGATTACGCAGGAGACACGGAACGCCATAGATTGAAAAATAACCCAGGCATCCCATTATCCCATTTGTCCCTCCTTTCCGTAGAACGCGTTTTGGTTAAAGCTCACCAGTTAGCTGTCCAGATTAAGCATCCTGATAAACTAGCTAGGTCTGGATATCCATAGTTGCTCCCCTGACACTTTGAAATCGATTTTTGTTTAGTTTTTTATAATTTAATTTTTTTTGATTAGTAATTGTGTTTTTTCGTAGTTTGTTTTTTTTTAATAATTGTTTTGATTGATATTTGTATGATATCTAAATGTAGGTATGTCATATGCCTATAAGTGCTTGTCACATTAAAAATTGTATTTTGTGTTTGTTTTTACCAATGTAAAAGTAAAAAAAGTAGTTTCAGTGTGCAAGCTTTATCAATAAAAAAAATTTAAAAAAATTGCATTTTTTTCTTAGAAGAACCGTTTCTTCTCATTTCATTTCTATTTTAGATTTCCAGTTATGGAATCCGACCTCATGATCAGCAGAAAACCCCAGTTTAACAGCAGTTAAAGATAATAGTGAAATACTTGATTATTTAAATAAATATTAAGCGTTCAGAATTTTCATATTATAAATGCGAGAATCATAAAAATTATCATTTTGGTAAATTTGTTCGTTCAACGAACTGTCATAAAATGGCAATTTCATATATTCAACGAATAAAATTTCATAAGAGCAGCCTACTAGAATCCATTGCATAACGAGGATTTATTAAATCAACTTTTTATTCCATGCATTTTTGTGATATGCATGATTGTTTTATGTATATTTAGTTAAAATATTTGTAGGTTTAAACGTTTACAAAGTTATTGATGTGAAACATCTATAGCCGCACGGTTAACCAAATTCTGGCGTGGCGACGCATGCCGTGGCGACGCGTCTCCAATGGTATATACAGTCTAGTGTATTTCGAAGTCACTAATTAAACGAATTAAGTAGTCACGATTTGAAATAAATTCGTATTTTTTTTTATTTAATGAAACTAAATGTATATTCAATAAATAGTCATCGTTATCTGGAAAAATAATCGTTATATTTTATTTTATCATTCTGACATATTTAGTTCCTAACACAATCTGTTCTTTTCTGCATATTACTTTTACAAAATAATGTCGATGTTCCACATCTGCCAAGCGTCCCGTGATGGCTGACATTTTTTTAAATATCCTTTTTGGTTTAAGCGTAATACTAATAAATATTGAACCCGTTAAAGTAGTGTTATTAATAAATAATTACCATAATATATTATATATATAATCAACAATAGGTATCTTTACAAAAAAATAATGAATAATATTAATTGTACTTAAACATAATGAGAAGTTTGTTGAACAGTCTCGTATTAATAGAATAAATAAGGAATTTTGTTCATAAATAAATAAATAATGAATCGCCTAAACTTACAAAAAGCTAACTTTACGAGCGAAAGCTGGCGTCTAGAAGTTGTAGTAAAACCACCATATTAATTAGTTGTAGACTTATTTGAACTATATTAGAAATCTGGATATATGCTAAAATATAATGATATTTATTTTTAACACTTTTTTTGTAAATAATATTAACAATAAACTTAAAAAAAGGAAACTATAGTGCAATGGAAGTCCCAGGTAACTCTAGATAAAGAAAACATGAAACCAAAAAAGAATTATGAGTGCAACATCATTAATTTATAAAACCAAAAAAATCAATGAAATCTCATATTTTTTTGATTATTATTATAATGGATTAAACCTTCCTTACTAAAATAATATATTTCATAAAATTTTATAACATAGTACACACTATACAACCCTATATTTTACCCGTGTACAACTGACATACTTGTCAAAATATACGTTCGAAATTCAAAATTCAAAATTGAGTATAACAGTGATGTATTACGTGCAGAGAACATTTTGAAGAGATTTCGCTGGTGAATAAGCCAGAATACGGTTTATTACAGTAGATAGTTTCCCTAAGGCCACATATTGCCCTAACCGCACCCAACTCGGGAAAGCTATTTGCTAAACAACGCTCAACACACATTTGTTTATATCACTAGGGATGAAACATATTTATTTTTACAAACTGTCATGTTAAAAATATTTACGTTCATTCCTTTAGTCTAAGTAATTATTATTTCATCAATTTTAAGCATTTCTTTATCATTATATACAAAATGTAACAGGGGGTGATTTAATTTATTTCTATTATGATATGTTATATTTAAGGACCACCCTATTGTATTAGGTTAGCCTGTAAAGATAGTGATGTGGAGAAAATAAATAAATAAATAAATAATAATTTGTAGTCTTATTATATATATTTTTATATTTATAGCTTTGAAGCGATTTTTTAAATGAAAATGAGAGAGATCCTTTGTAGATATTTCTGATCGCAACTTCTCAGAAAAAATACCAAGCTTGTTCTGTAACTCTGCTACGACCCAGTGCTCACTTATGGTTCTGAAACCTGGACCCTTTGCAAGAAAGACGAGATCTCTCTCCTTAATTTCGAGCGGAAGATTCTTTGTAGAATCTTTGGTCCTGTTTGCGACGACGGTGTTTGGCGCTACAATGAAGAACTTTATAACATCCTAGACGACGCCAACATCGTCCAATTCATAAAGTGCAACAGGCTTAACCCCAAGGTCCTTACTGAACTCACAACCCGGTGGCAAGAGAAAACCCGGTAGACCGAGGCTGCGTTGGTGGGATGGAGTTGTCAAGGACCTCGAAACAATAGGGGGAAGCACTAGATAGATTGCGATGGTGAAGTGTAATTGAGGAAGCTAAGGCCAACAAGGGGCTGTATAATCATTGATGATGATGATGATCCCCACTCAGCCTGTATCCTTTTAATCACCTGCTCAAGATATAGCTAACAAAAGAAGAAACAATTCGTAAGAATGAGTGTATTTACTTAATGCCCGAGGTATTGTGTGCTAAAATATCCAATGAATAATTTATATTATAAGAGGTGAATTATGCCTATCTGCCCTACACTTGTAGCCACAATATTGGTTGTATATAAATATGGAATATCTATGCTATCATATTACTTGTTACTTGAATATCAGTCAGGAAACAGTAATTTCCTCAAAGCTAGCAAGATTTTGATGGTATTTACGATGTATAAAATAAAATATTAGATAAATTTAAAACTCTGTTTTATATAACATTAGAATTATTTATCAATTACAAAATATATCATCGCACTTATAAAAGTCAAAAACAATTAGATTTTGTTGTGTGGCATAGAATTAGCAATAAAGCTATTTGGGTATACAATCAAATAAATCTGTGTTCTAAAAGTTAATCGATTTCGATGAATAGCTGTTGGTCTATTGAAACCAACCGATTCAAAAGAGCACGAAACAAATTCAATTATATCTCAAACCAGTTTTAAACCACAATATGGAGTGTCTTTTTTATTTCAAGTTTTGCTACTCTATCTGTGGACCGATCTTGTGGTGTTAAACTTGGCTCAGCATATGAATGAACGCATAAAGACTCAAAGTTTACCTCGTAGGATTATTATCCGGAGTCTCGGGTTTGGTTCAATGCAAAAAAGCGATTGCAACGCAAATTTTGCCCCAATGTACCATTTGGTTTTAAATTCTTTATAAATAAATAAATGTAATTTTTTAAATCTATTTTTTCTTAACAACGAAAAGATTATCTCCCACAAAGTCTACAACATATTAATTTTATACACTTTCAATTCACATTTTCAGGTGAAAATAACCCGAAAACTCAACATTCATTAAATTTAATTCCTTGTTTGATCAAGGAAAATATAAAAAGAATATTTTATCAACCCTAATGGTTAACCCGAAGCTCGTACGAATATTATATTTTTCGGCAAAAAATGTCTTGGAAGATATCCAAGGAAGGCTATATTACATTACAGATTGCATCTTAACAAGGTACGTCTGTGTTTGACGGTTATTTTCGTATTTTATTTAAACAATTCACATTTACCTTGTTTTAAACATAATATTTTTTGTCGAGTTTTTAGATGGAATATTTACTTGTTCAAACATAGAGACTATATTACTGTAGGTAATATTATATAAATAAAATAAAAATAGCCTTTATTCGAGTACACTATAACTACAATAAGTAGTACATGTACATGTACAATAAGTCCATGTATGTCCACCTCCGACGGAGTGTAGGCCTCCAGATTCTTCCATTTGTCCCTATTTGCGGCGGCAATTTTCCAGTTTTTTCCCGCTATCCCCTTTATTTCCTTTTCCCAATTTTTTGGTGGGCATCCTCTTTCTTTTTCCCACTGGGCCCTTCCAAGTAAAGGTCTTTTTGACCCATCTGCCATCACAAATGCAGCCAATGTGACCGGCCCGTTTTCATTTTAGCTTTTTTAATTTTTGCATATGTTACTTCGTATCACCTTGTTTTTTACTTTGTCTTTTAGTTTCAATTGAAGAATATAGTGGTCCATAGCCCCAGGTAATACAATATATATATATACAGTAGTTTCTCGTTAAGTCGAACCTCGATAAGTCAAAAACCTCCAAATCTCGAAAAAATGTTTTGTTCCCTTCCCTTAAAACACCAAAACCTCCATTACTTGAAATCTTGACCCTCTGTTAATCGAAATAATCACCGAGTACCTCCAAGCCATTTTGGTACATATTTTCACTCTATAACTCGAAAAATTAAATTTGACCTCTGTATCTCGAACATAGGAACGTTTTATTTTACAACCTTTGCAACTTGATAATTTGGAATTTATTATCTCTATTGCTCGAACAAAAATAAGTTACCGACTTTAAGAACTTGCCGACAATGTGAGTACACTATTGTTTCTTAGAAAACATTTTAGGAGTATACAATAATAAATTTATGACTCATGGAAACACGTGTTTGCTTGCTTTGTGTCAGGTGTTCAATTTTGATTCCCTTTGAAATTTAGCTAAGCCAGTCATTTGTTTTCGACTTAAATACTGTCAGAAGTAGTTTGGTTCTACTGCAATACACATCAATTAGTACAACAGTTAACATGAGTGCTGTGAAACGTAAACTAAAAACTTTATAAACCTCAAACTCTTTATGTCGAATCAAAATCCGCCTAAGTCGAAATCCTCCATAACTTGAAAACTCTGTAACTCGAATTTTTTGGCGTCTCCCTTGATGTTCGACTTATAGAGGTTCTACTGTATATATATGTATTATAATTCACAAAGTCAACCCCCTTTAGTTATAAAAAAATAGATTTTCTGCTAATATTACTTAGTCCCACTTCACCACAGAACTTAATTTGAGATAAAGAAACAATAAGCTGTAATAATATGTACCTAGAATTTAAATGCAGTATCAAAACTTGCGATCATTATAAATTATTTGTATGGTCTAAAACTAATCTAAAAAAACGAATAAGTAATACAGCGAGAAAATGCTGCCAGCTACACAATTTTCAACAACAGAACGACAGGAAATGTCATATAAAAAAAATAAACAAATTTTCTTTAGTGCCAGTACTTTTGCGCCACCCAGTATATATATAACAGGTCAAACAGACAGGAGGATCTCCTGATTGTAAGTGATACCACCGCCCACACTTACATTGTCTGCTCGCAAGTGCGTTGCCGGCCTTTTCAGAATTGGTACGCTCTTTTCGTGAAGGAGCCATAGTATATTATTAGATAAATCAGATATGTCAATTTCGAAATCGAACTAAAAATTAAACATTTTACTCGACATATATCTGAGACAAGATAAATTATTTTCTTTCTCTCAAGACCACATAGAGGTTGTCAAGATAAAGTTATTTATTACTTTATAAGTTATAACCATACAAATCGTTTGTTTTCGTTATCGCCTTTGAAACAATATGTCGCCCGTTGCTAATAAATCTTACAGTTACCAAATTGTCAATAGAAAATTTGTTTTATACGTAATATATTAAACGAACTTAATTTTCTGTGTGTGTTTTCTACATGTCAGGAATATTATAATTATCAGGAAATATTATGATCGAGTTTATTGGCTATTGATTTTTGAAGTTATACTTCTTTAGGCGCGTTATGAAAAATTTATGAGAGTGAAATTTTACAATGCGCGCGCACCTGTGACACAAAATTAGGAGTGTGATTATAGCGTGCGCGAGCGAGATAGGAATAAGACAATCTACAAGTAAAAGAAATAGAATATGCGTGAAGTTCGTATGCCAAGAATTTTGAATGACCATAATGACATTCGTCATTTACCTTTTAAACAAATAAAGGAGTTTTAATTTTTTTTTCAAAGAAATTTAGCAATGCTTTTTGAATTATAATCAGAAGTGATTTAAATTGAATATTTAAAACAATACTAATTAATATTTGTGAAAAAACTGTGCTCATCAACCTTCCTAAGTTCTTCAATACAATTGAGGTTAACTTTCCGTATATATTATTATTATCGAGTAATGTTTTGATTAAAAAAAAACACATTGTTTAATCAAAACATGTAATTTTTCTGATTTAATCTAGCAAATATAAGGACAAGAGACAAAAAACAATTGATGATTCAGTGTAAGTGCACTAAATTGAATACAAAAAATGAGTTGTCATCTTATCGCTGTGAAACATCAAAAACTGGAGGTGGAACAAAGCCAAACTATTTTTAATAATGCCAAAGAAGTATAACTTCTTACACGCGTACATAAGTACACGCACCCTTTTTATGGTTGCTTTGGTAAATCATTGAGATTTCTTCTATAACTTTCAAAAGTTTAAATTGATTTAATTGTTTCATAGTTTGTAATCATTAATTAAAGAACCAAAGTTATGTACAAAGCAAATGCCTCGATGCGCATTCTTGACTTTTGACAGTGCGTACAGGGAACATAAGATAGTACTGACTTACTTGACTGATAGTACTGATGAAATTATTTAGAAAATAAGAAAATTTCACATTCTTCTTATAATCGACAACAATGCTTAAAGCGTTTGTTTACGTAAATGTGATAAATTATATATATATCGTTTTGTATTTAATAATAATAGTTAAAGGGTATTATAGATAAAAAATATGGATGGTCATAAGCCGTTCTGGGTTATCAAATTCTTGTAAAATGTTTGGTAGTCCAAAAATCCTCCTGGAACCCACCTTTATTTATTTAAGTTAATGTTAACATTTAGATATTATTATAGGTAGACTACTTTTTGTGATACTTTTTAAAACTATCCTTTAATCATTTGTGTTAAAACAACCGCCCATAATTTAATAAGTTTTAATTTTCATAAAATTCGGTAAAACATTTAAATTTAACTCGCACAGATATTTAATATACTCGTATTAAATTAATGTGGGTAAAACCGCTGGGAGAACTTAATGTTAAATTGTTAATCCAGTGCGCTACAATTTCTAATATCATATAGTTATGATAGGTTCCATTATTGTCATATCCATTAAATTAAAGTACTGAAACCCGAGATGCATTTGGCAGATTAATTACGGAAAAGCAATCTCAATAGCATTGCGCTTGAAATCACCACAGATATTGAAGCTTTAATATTCCAAGCCTATGTCTTGAAATGTAGTACAAAAAGCCTTGTATCCACTGTGCATAGGCTAAAAAACCGCATACATTCAGTGGAAAGGAACGTATTTAATTTAAAAATAGAAGAGCAGGGACGTTCCATTCTGCATAATGCCGCATTGCGTTTGTGGGCAACTGTGAAAAGCCCGCGAAATATATTATTCCTTATCTGTCCCTCGGGCGCGGTACATCGTTTTGAAATTCTCTTATGATGTCATATTGTCTCCTCTGCATATCAATGATATTTCACTTTAACTTCAGCGAAAATGCAACTACAAACCACCGCACGTTTCATACACAATAATTATAATGTTTAGCTTAGAATTGGTTTAGGTAAAGCATTTGGCAGTAGCGGTAGCTGAATTTCAGATAATTGCAGCGTCTATACATACCAGTAGAAATGCTCGTTTATTTAATTGATATAACGGGCGAAATAATTACTAATTACAGCGGATCTGGGCAAATTTTAGACCTAATTTAAAATGAAATAGGCACTTAATTATCTATATGTATAAAAAGGAAACCCGTTTTCCGTTGTCACGACATAACATGAAAACGGCATGACCGATTTGTCTGATTTTTTTTTTGTGTGTTTGTAATTGTCAGGAGAAATTTTTAAGAAAAAAAGAAAAAATTGCGCAAAAAATTAGAAAATTTAAGAATACTTAACCACCATACAATTCGAACTTTTTGATGTAACCTTATGGCGTTTGACATAACATTGACAGAATGCGTGCAAATATCGTCAAAGAGGATGTAAAATAAATATCGTTTAAAATAAATGCTTCGATCGGAGTTATTATATCGATAATACAATAATATGCGAGCCAAACAAACAAACAAAGAATGTTGTATAACATAAAGCATTAGAATAATAAACACTTTGTTTCTGAAATGTTTTTTAATTAATTATTCCAATTTGAAATCAATATTCATAGTTAAGACAGGACAAGGTCTGTCGGTTCTGCTAGTTCTTAATATAAAAAATGACAGAGTATACAACAAAATCTAACAAATACAAAGCGCGAAGTATTTAAATTAGCTGTGAAATAATTTATGGAATCGATTTCCGAACAGAAGTATTCCTTATTTAAGCGCCAAAGCCACAGACTAGTAGACTCAAAATTTAAATATTTGGTCCTAATTATGTATAACTCATTTGGCTTAAACATTTCTTAATTGTATCTTAACTTTTTAAATCAATGGTGCCAAAGATTATATTAAAATATAGCACCTCTTTCGAGGTATCTTTAAAAAGTAAAAATTTATATAAGTATTACCATGATTAATTTCATAATTATTTTCTGCGAAAACAGATAGTTAAAATCTGAAAAGATATATTTTAATTTGGATGGCATTCACGGAATTATTAAAAAAGCTCTTGACCTTCTGATTTGGTTAAAAATAGTACCAATTAGCGATGGAATTTGCGTTATATTAAACTAAATTCAGATTTAAATTAAATTTATTTTAAAGAAAAATGGATGCTACATTCCCAAGGTCATCTTAAACGGCGAATTTTACGTACCTTACAATATGTCTATGGTTTGTCTTGTAGGAATAGAACTAAGGAAACGAATCCTACAAAATGTCTTTATTCTGTTTTATATATAGTAACCCCCACAAATACATATAGTACTCCTTCTCTTCCTTTAGTGCCTCACCATTACTGGAGGTTGACCGTCAGTCTCTTAAAGCGTGTCTTGTCCTGTGCCAGATGCAGAAACTCTTCCGCAGTTGCAATACCCGTCCACTCCCTAACGTTGCAAATCCAAAACTAGCGAACTGTGGAATCTACTCCCGGTGGGGGTCTTCCCTCAGAGATACGAGCTCCAAATGTTTAAAAATCGAGTGTAATCCTCCCTCAAAGGCCGGCAACGCACCCACAAAAAATTGGTGTCTATGGGCTGCGAAGACTGCCCTTTTTGGTCGTCCTGCAAGCACGTTTGCCCCCTATTATATTTAAAAAAAAAATATTCTTCCTTCTACCCAACACGCCGTTTACCCTGGATTTTACCCATTATAATTAATTGAAGGAGGTATTAGCGTGGTGCAACACGTGGCCCAGATACGCAACTTTCCGATACATACAAATAGCTGTTACTATATTTCTAAAAAAGCCTTGATTTCAATGCAACCGAAAATTTTCTATCCATATCCATTTGATATTCAATTAATTAATTAAATACAACAAATCATGCTTTAGTTTTATTTTGATTATTTTCATTTGTTTATTACTTTAGTTTAGTCATAGTATGTAGTCATCCCTTTGTAAATTTTCTATCCTCGATGGAAGGCTAGTTACCACAGGACTTCTATAGTCCTATATAGGCACAAGCCTCTCACAAAGATGGTCAGTACCTGCAGCATGTAAACCCGTAAAATTCAATATTGTGATGAGGCAAAAAACAATTTATATTATTCCTAATTCAGTTAGTCTTTAGTTCAAAAGATCTTAAAACGTCTTTTTTCGAAGAGAAATGCTTGCCGAAAACATAAACTGTTTAATGTCAAAAATCACATTATTTTGGTTAACCACGACTTACACAAATCAAAAAGGTAATTTAAAGAAGCCATTTTTCTATTCACTACGATCTGAAAATAAATTACTTAGTAATAAATAACCGTTAAGGCTTTGACATGTATTGGAAATACGTCAATGGGGACCTAATTTTCATTACCAATTTTCTTTATCATCTTATTTTTCCATTATGTATCATAATTATAAAAGATTATCCCATATACGATCAAAGTTTTGATGGAAGTTGTTTTGAAGGAAAATTTTGATAATAATAAATTAAAATAACATATTTAGAAACGCAAGTTTTCAAATATTTTGCAAATAAGGATTTTTATGTGAAACACTGGGATTTTTATGCAAACGGGCAGGACGCTCAGGAAGTGGTACTGGTGCCCATGGACACTCATTTTGCCAGCGTTTTAAGAATTTGAATTTTCTTGACCCTAAGTCACATTAATTCGGAAATATTTTAGTGGGCAGCTGGTATCACATGGTGATAGTACGGTGCAAAGACTGCATTAAAACGCTCAATTATGGAACGACGGACGTCGAGGTCTGGTGAAGTCGTATTCTGCCTCGTTGATGAGGATAATATATACAGGGTGGCCAAAAAGTCGTGGATCAAACGCAAATAGGGGATAGGTGAGGTCATAGGCTGCAAAAAATTGTTCTACGGGAGGTCTCTAAGCTCAACCCCTGCAGAGTTATGATTTATTTTGCGTTTGATCCACGGCAATTTGACCACCCTGTATATCTGAAAACTTACTACAGACAAAAAATTACAGTATCACATCGACATCCGTTGTTCCTGAATCTGAATAATATTCTTTCAAGGTATCTTTAAATACACGGCGTCGTGCTTCTTGCGTCTTCTTCTCAATGTAAATAAAAAACAATTGAAACAGCGTTAAGGAGACATTTCTATTATGTCCGTACACGTAATCTGCATATCCAAACTGTCCACAAAGAGCCATGGTCCGGTCATTTAAATGAAATGCAGCGTTATCGGATTAAATGGCATTTAATTATTACAATTATTTCAGCAACTGCGTAATACTCGTATAAAAGACATTAACAAAAGGTATTTTTGCGTGAATCGCTTACGATATATTATTGTAACTGAAGTTCATGTTTAATATCATAATTATTATAAGTCTGCAAAATGTATATAAAGTCAATATGTGTCTTTAGGTTGACAAAATAAGTAGTAAAACTATTAGGAATAAGACAAGACAGATTGACGGTGTAACAAATGCTTTAAAAGGTGGCGTACATAGGAATACTGACAGAACAACGGTGGAATTAAAAAAAAATACACAACAATGTAGTCATATAATTACAAACTAAAATTAAAAAAAAACGAAAGCTATTCTTAAGAGTCATGAATCACAATGATGGGTTCTAAAATCCATAAAATGATGATGATACATTTATAAAAAAGAATAAATAAAATAACAATTATTGTATAATTACAAAAGTCACGATTAAACAGATGGAAAGGCGTAGAGGTGTTAATGTAAATACTTACTAAATAAAATGTTCTTCTCTGCCTTGCCTCTAAATAAAAATCACATGTTGATAATAAATCAACCGTGATTAAATGGTTACTGTTCTTTGGTTTAGAATTCGATTCTGTGTGAAACAACGTGTGGAGTTGGTGGGCACAGAATATCCTTCACTTTATCTGATCCTTTTCCAAATTCCGATCCAATTTTTAATCTAATAACGCACTTCCTAACTTTTTTGTATGGCTGACGCACAAACCGTGCAGGCCTTAAAATTATGATAAATTAATTTAAAGGCCGGCAACGCACCCACTAAAAATGGGTGTCTATGGGCTGCGAAGACTGCCCTTTTTGGTCGTCCCGCAAGCTCGTTTGCCCCCTATTATGTAAAAAAAAAAAACAGAGTCAGAAATGTTTCTGTCCCATACATACACAGGCAAGATGAGATTTGAAACAGACAAAGAAACTCTTAAATAAATCATAATAATTTAAACTCATTAAGAAATAAGTCTAAATTTGAACCCACTTCAATTAATATCATTTTACGAGCGATTTATTTCAATTGTATTTTATCTGTGACAAAGCGATTTATCATCTGTGCTTAATTGCTAACATTTCCCGCCATTTTATTGTGAATAAGCCTGAAACAAATGAACTGTTATTTAAATCCAGTATTTTATTGGTACTTTTTAAAATACATCGTATTTTTTATTTTATAAAAGGCAGTTTGTTTGACTTTTGAAAGTTTAACGGCAGTTAAAAATTTAGTTAGCTTTTTTCTAAACATTCGCAGCAGAAACCATTTGACGTTTTTTGAGAGACACAAAACGTTACTTGACTGAAATATGGTCAGCGCGTAAGTATATACATTATACATATAGTATACTCGCTGCCCCCACGAACTTCGTTTCTCCTTAATGTGATTTTACTTTTTAGAACATACGTATATACCTGAATACCATACATGGAACATTTTGGTATTTACTGTTCGGTTTTCTGGAATGAAACCTTTTTAGGTTTTTCTGTGAATTTTTCTCTATTTTATATAGAGTCTCAGAGTTCAAATCATAATATTTCAATTAACAAATAAAAAATAGGGGTTGATCGTAGAGAATGAAAATTAGGGGTTGTATGTTGTATCATAAAAAAATAAAAACAAAATAAAAATTCTAAAAAATAAAAATATTTTTTTTGGAGTGGATATCCCTTATCACTAAGGGGTTTGAAATATAGATAGTAGCTTACTGAGTTTGCATCAAAAACTTCATAAGAATCAGTCAAGTCGATTCGGAGGAGTATGGGAACGAACATTGTGACACGAGAATTTTATAATTATTAAAAAAATATTAATTCTTTTTTTTTATTTTTTTTTATTTTAGTAGGTATATAGAGATAGTTCGCATTAATGAAGTTTTTAATCTGTACTCACGTAAATAAAAGAAAGTAGAACTAATTGATTCCAAACAGAAACAAAGATAAATATTACTAAACGGTTAATTTAACAAAGTATCTACGTTAACAATTAAAGTAACGACCTCCGACAAAAACGTTCTCTGCTCTCAAATTGTCTAGAGAATTTTGAAAAGTTTTTCAATTGAAATTTAGTCTGGTTAAGTCAATACAGCTAACAACAGTACTGCAATGGATATCCAAAATGTAGATAAACAATTTATTGGTACTGATATAAAGCGAACCTTTAGATAAAAACTAACAATGTTACGTCCACATAAACAATACCTTTTTTTGCAAATTTAATTGAATTATTATTTTCACTAAATCACGCATATTTTTGTACTAAATTATAAACTAAATCATTTTCATTTCTAAAAAAGCTATGATATTCAGATAATACAGTATTTACAATTTTCTTAACCTACATAGTAAAATAAATTCAAAAAGTTTGGTTTTTAATTCAATTTAATAAAGTTTTTTTTAATAAGTTTGAAGTATTTTTTTTTTCTTTATGGCAATGCATGATGCAAAATGATAGATTATCGTTATACTAAACTAACAATGTATAGACAACAAAATTGTCCACATTAAAACATTATGGTTACTGACTATTAATGCTCTGAATGTATTTAGTATGAATATTTTATATCTGTGGGAATTGTTTACATTAACAGGGTTATTACGTATAATCTGTTCTTGTCTATCGTCATTTTAAACTGGGTCAAATATATCAAATATAATATACGTATATAAAATAATTGGAAACCGGCTTGCCATAAGCCAAAAAAGACTTAGGTGTCAAGCCCAGGAGACTGATCACCTACTTGGCTATTAGATAAACAAATGACGATGAAACAGATACAGAAATCTGAGGCCCAGACCTAAAAAGGTTGTAGCACCACTGACTTATTTTTTTTTAATTTAAAACTAATTGCTGATTAAAGATTTAAGTTAGCGGCTAGTAGATAGTACCGGTGACCGAAGAGCAGGTGCTTTCCTCGCTCAACGAATAAGTATCGCAATACAGAGAGTAAATCCTGCCAGCGTTAAAGGTACACCGCCACAAAGTTTTAATTTTTTTTATTTATCAATTTTTAATTATCATTATTATTACTACGTAAATTACAAAAAATGTAAATACTTTATATTTGTGTGTTGGAAACTAATGAATTGCAAAATCATTTTAATCTGGCAGTTCATTAACATTTTGTGATACACGAATACTGGACCAAATCACATCTTTAATTGATTCGATAAATAATTAAATTAGTTTATACGAAATACATTTAAATGTATTTAAAACTCAATGGTCTCAAGAGACAACCCAAGCGTAATAATTGGATGAAAACTCCGACTAATATCTTAACAAAATTCATACAATTTGGCCATTCCTTCGAGAGTCATTGCCAAAACCCATTTACGGAACTAATCTTATTACATTCACTTAAAACAAAATTATTTTATAAGTAATTGCTATCCACATATCCAGCCTCTATTAACGCTGATTAAGTACGCCACTAAATTTTGCCTACACAAGTGTGACCACATATGTGTAGCAACCAGATACCCTAGGTATGTTCAAGCACCGCCAACCGTCAAGTCTTCATCAACGAC
Source organism: Pieris melete (assembly GCA_963693345.1). NCBI lineage: Eukaryota > Metazoa > Arthropoda > Insecta > Lepidoptera > Pieridae > Pieris > Pieris melete. The sequence continues at coordinate 716,853 of CAVNZK010000156.1, forward strand.
TGTCTTTGCCGTATTCTGGGGAACAGAGAAGATTTCAAACGAGCAACTTTGGGAGCGCTGTCGAGAAGCTCTTTAGCCAGCAGTTCAAGCTATGCAAGTGGAAATGTATAGGCCATACACTCCGAAGGGATCCCAATCATATCCCCAAGCAGGCACTTGATTGGAACCCGCAAGGACGTGTGGCCATTCCAAGCAAACCTGGTGTCGTACAGTTGCAGATGAGGCTTAGAGAGCTGGTAAAACTTACCAGGAGAAATACGAGGCTCAAGACTCAAAGCGATGGAGACTAACTGTGGACGCTCTCTGCCCCATCAGGGGGGATATTAAGTCAAACACTAAAGCAATGAGTTAAATGCAATGTTAGTAATAATAGACACTAACGTGTTGAACATTCATTCATTATATTTTGTGTGTATCAGTTTTCAATTGAAGATAAAGATCGATCTTATAACCCTACATACAAAAAACAAAAAAACCAGAACACACCCGTACCAATCTGTCAATACATAGGATATACATAGCCTTGGTGAAATGTCAGTATCTGCGTCGTGATCGTTTGTTTTTCATTAGAAAAGGCAAGAAAGTAAGGCCCATTAAGGCAAGGTCAGCCTTCTGTGCCTGACACACGCCGTCGACTTGAGTGTAAGGCATGCAGGTTTTCTCAAGATTTCAAGCGAGTGTAAGAACGCGTTAACAGAAAAGTCTATACTATATCAGGGATGAGTCACAAGCTCAAGCCTAGGCCAACATTTGATTCGTGGATAGTCAAATATGATTGTCAAATTCGATTCAACTTTGATTTTTGCTACCAAACAAAAAGTTATCCAGTGACAAAGTTAATTTTTATAAGTCACTTCAACCGATAAACAATAGAACTATTCACAACAAAAAATATTTACTTTTAAATGCATTTTTAAAGCATTGTATGACGTTATATGAATTGTTGATTGATTGATTTTAATCTTCATAAAAGATCTTCCTACTAGAGTTTTTAAAATCGATTTAATGTACAACTTTTGTAAAATTTTGTTATTCCGTTAATGATTATTCGTGTGAAATATTATAAATAATATTAATTTGATGACGTTTTATTATATTTTAATAATGTAAATATTTGATCACTACAAATAATATAAGTATTACTAACTGGCCCGGCAAACGATGTTTTGCCATGTATTTATGATTTTTTTTTATTTCAATAAAAATAACTATATAAAATATAAAAAATTAGGGGTTTATCGTAGAGGGTTGAAAATTTACGATTGCATGTATTTTTTAATGCTGTATCATAAAAAAATAAAAAATGAATTTATCTAAAAATTAAAAAAAAACATTACTTAGGGGTGAACTACCCTTAACATTTAGGGGGATGCAAAATAGATGTTGTCCAATTCTCAGACATACCCAATATGCACACAAAATTTCATGAGAATCGGTCAAGCCGTTTCTGAGGAGTTTAACTACAAACACCGCGACACGAGAATTTTATATATTAGATGTATAATGTTGACTCATAATGTACGTAACTCTATGTAAAATTCGTTTTAAGACGTTGCACGCCATTGTGGCAGAATATGTGAAGTTTATTTTGTACCACCTAACAATTTGTACCATATTGAAAATAAATTATTATTATAAAAAAACAGAAAGTTTTTACATTTTACACTTCGCCTTAGGCTAGTAATACATCTTCTAAAGAACGGTACGGTGGCAATACACAATAAATATGAATCCCTGAATACATACCTCGATATATCCTTGATTTGACAAAGCAAACAGTCAGCCGTAGTATTCAATCCATCTCTGGGACCAATTAATACAGGAATAAAGAGAAAATTTAGACCGATATATATATTCACTCGGTACGAACACAAAAAGTTCACACGCACAAAACCCTCACGAATTAATGTAATATTGAGGACGTAATAAGTAATTAAATAAGCATTTACAAATCCACCATTACGCAACGTCTAACCAAAATCCGTCGGCCGTGTCAAATTATGCATTACTCGTACCCTCAACAATTTGAAAATGCTTCTCAAATTACCCTCAAAACTAATTAAAAAATAGACAAGTCGATATAATCTTAATATATATATTTCTTGTGTGCGTGTGTATGTGACTGAACTCCTCCTAAACGACTGGACCAATTTTGATGAAATTTTTTGTGTGTCTTCAAGGGGATCTGGGAATGGTTTAGATTCACAAATCAGCCCGGAAATTTTTTGTGTGTCTTCAAGGGGATCTGGGAATGGTTTAGATTCACAAATCAGCCCGACAGATGGCGCTGCAGTCGGTACTTTCATACTTTGTTTAATATCTTAATCGGTTGAAATATCATGCAGGACAACGTCTGTGGGGTCCACTAGTAATAATATATTTTAGTTTTTTTTTTTTTTAAGACAATTCACACCAATTGACCTAGACCCAAGCTGGTGAAGCTTGTGTTATGGGTACTAGACAACGGATATACATACATATTATTATAGATAGATAGATATAAATACATATTTAAACACCTAAGACATAAGCACAACACCAAATGCTCATCACATCGATGTTCGTCTCAGCCGGGGATCGAACCCGGGACCCATGGGTTCACAGTCAGGGGTACTAACCACTAGACCAATGAGTCGTCAAAATTATTATATTTTAAGGTTAGTTATTGTTTTTAGTTGATATTATTTAAAATCAGAATTTAAATCACATCCGTGCAAAAAGCATATAAACATAAATAAAAATGAATGATCTGCGACCGTAAATAATTTTAACGGCCTGTTTACTTTACACCGCGTGACACTCGTGTTGTGAAAAATGCTGCAAAAGTCTATTTTTAACCATTAAAGTTCAAGTTTCTATATGAGCGTTAAAGGTGTGAAGATTTTGCCTTATAATTATGAATAAAAGTATTTAAAAAAGTGTGTGTGTGTCAGCTACGACGCACGATTGGAGTTAATCCTTACGAACGATAAAATGGCGATAATGTTCTGTCGCTGTCGACCATATTTTCATACTAAAGGTGGTAAGAATATATGTTTTTATAATACGTTTGTATTAGTAATAAAACGTACCTACATCATCTATGCCCAAATAGGATTTTCTTTCTGTGACCAAAGTTACCTTTGTAGTAAGAGAAGAATAAGAATGAACAATCTTTTAAGTTTTAATTTCACTGACCATTTACTATTGACAAAACTTATGGCACGCTAGACAATCTACTTTTATTTTTTACACCTGTCAACACTGACAATGTTGTACCGTGGCTGTCAAAACGTGAATTCAAAATAGAAAAGTCTGTGTAATGTATTCCATCTCATTCTTTTACACGTTCAATCCATTTGTCTCTTTCTACATAACGCCTCAACTTTTCGTGTTACACTTGATTTTACTCCTTATAAAATTTCCGTACCGGGCCTTATAACTCAATCGTTTCTTAAGGAGTAAACTCCAAAAATTTTAGTGACATAAAAAGCCTTTAATAGGAGGCAAACGGGTGCACTGGCGAGTGATACTGACGCCGATATACTCACATTGCCAGAAGTCTCCCTAGTGAGTTGCCGGCCTTTAAACTGTCTGAAGAACGGTTTACAATTCTTGTTTTTTGGTTGCATAACATCGTCTGAGAACCGAGTTTGATGAAAAATTATTTTGTTTTCAGGAAGAAAAATTAAGATTATTTTCTTTTTTTGCCTTAGAGACAGCAATAAAAGACAGTTACCTAAGCCTATATGCAGTTCTTTGGAAAGGAAAGTGCTCTTTTTTTAAAAAGAGGTACATATATATCTTCTCCACTGGGAGCTGATCCAACAACTACCTACTTTGAAAAAGCAAATGCCTAGTGAAGCGGACTGTGGATGATTTCCGAACAAACCTAAAATAATATTTACTCTCCCCGAAACCACGCACGGTTTATAATAACTAAAATTAAGCATACATTCAAATGTCATCTATGATTGATCAACAAAGCTAAATCAAACTTGGTTACAGGCCAAAAAATACTGTTTAATTGAAGGTGTTTTTTCTTTTATAATTGAAAACATTAATCAGTGGCGCTACAGCCTCTTTAGGTCTGGGCCTCAGGTTTCTGAATCTGTTTCTTGATCATTTTTGAATCTAATAGGTGATCTAAGTAGGTGATCAGTCTAAAGTGCCGTCGACTTTTGGGTGTAAGACATGTCGGTTTCCTCACGTTGTTTTCCTTGACCGTTCGAGCGCATGGTAAATGCGCACATACAAATAAAGTCCATTGGTGCACAGCCGGGGATCGAACCTACGACCACAGGGATGAGAGTCGCACCCTGACGCTACTCGGGCAACACCGCTCACTCGTTTTTCTTTTATAATTATCAAATAAAAACAAACACAAAATTTCATCGGATTTTTTTTCCACTAACATTCGCATTTTGATTGTCTACTTGAAAGTTCTATCAAATGAAATCCAACTGCAAACAAAAAACACTTAAAACTGAATGCGGGAAAAAGGTTTTCATATTTTGATATATAATTTTTATTTTTAACGCTATTTTTATGTGATAATTTCATCGTTCAATATTTGTTCTACTGTATTTAAAATATTTTGAATTTGAACTGAATTTTAATAATAAACGTGATTAAAATTAAATTTTCCTTACACCGCAAAAGTTTTACCATTAATTTAAGCTAAATGCGGGATTATAAATGAATTGAATACCCAAAAACTTATTAAATAAAAAACAATATTATGTAATATGATACATCACTGATAAAGACAAGTTACCTAACTATTTATAACATAATTCTTAATTAGAAAACAAATTTTCAAAAACCAGAAGAATAATGTTTTTAGAATTGTATTCATGTAAAATTAAAAACATAGTAATTACTACTGAAACCTACTGCTCGGTTCACTCTTAATTGAGGTTGTTAAATAAATTGTTTTACCTACATTTATTTGTATTGTAGTTTTAATATAATATGAGTATAGTTAATAATATGAGTTGTTAATAGCTTTAATTCATATAAAACATAGAAAAACACTTTTTAACGGAGTTATATTTTAATAAAAGTTTCCAATTATTTTACATAATTTTAAATTTAACCGACGACTGTCATTTCTGCACAAAACCCTACATATTTTAGTCGATACCTACTCCGGGGAAATAAATACAGATAACACAAGTTTTTCTACCGCTTTTTGACATTCAACACCTTTTGTCTTCAGTCACCGTGACCACGCACGCTGTACAGCACGCGAAACGTCGGTTAAATTTAAAATTATGTAAAATAATTGTAAATTTATAATAAAACACAACTTCAAAAAGCGTTAAAAAAGTGTTTTTCTATGTCTAAAAGTTATGTCAGTAAAAGACTGTCAGTTATATAAACATATTTTAAAGACAGACTAACAGCTACAGCAATGATAGATTTTGCTGCTTCATTAATTTTATAACACAGAAAAAACTCAAACCGAAAAGACAGCAAATAGTTGTAAAATAAAATCAGAGATATTTTACATAGTGAAAACCCTCCAAGAGTCAATAAAAATGTGTGAAACTCATAAAATTTCACTAAATCCAACACGGGTTAAAGTGGTGAATTTGCCAGTCCTAGTGTGCCGAGTGTAAGAGGTCGTCGTTATAACTTAAATCGTATTATTTCATTTCACTCCAATTTTTGGTGTAACAGGCCGCCGTCGCTTTAAAAAAAATATATTTATATTTTAGTACTACTTTCAAATACTAGCTTTTAGCATCTCTGTCACGACTTAACGTTAAAAGTGGGAAGTCTAGAAGAATATATGTTTAGTAGATATAAGTATATTTAAGACAATATTTATATATTACAAAAATACATACACTATCCTTACAGTACTAAGCTAATACGATAACGTCAATGTTAAATAAGATATAATATTAAATACATAAGATATGCAATGTCAATAGTGTCGGAGACAGCATTCGGTAGGCGTGACACCTTTGTTAACGGATCTTTATTGTCCACCATCCCTAAGACAAATACTGTTGGGTATAATATTAAGAGATAGATGCCATACAATCTGTAATAAAGAAAACGAGTTATCGCTCCAATATAAGGTAGTATTCATGTGGAGCCTAAACAGACGAGTTACACTCTAACATACTTCTAAGCAGTATATATCTACCCACCTATGTGTAAGGTATACAAGGTCAACAGCTGAGCGACCACGGCGAAAGCCGTACTGAAAACTGTACTGTCTACCTGTCTAACTGAACTGTCGTTCCATATCTGAGCGTTTTATTTTGTGGAACCAGCTGCCCACTAAAGTATTTCCGAAACAATTCGACTTAGAGTCCAAGAAAAGAGCGTACCATTTCTTAAAAGGGTGGTAGCGCGCTTGCGAGCCTTCTGGCAGTGCGAGTGTCCATGGGTGGCGGTATCACTTAACATCAGGTGACGGACTGAATGACGGACGGTGATACGGATGGTTTTTTTGTATTCTGCCTTGACGTCCGATTATGAAACAACTGGTATTAGACCGAACAATTCCTCTGAACATTCTCCATTGTAAAAGCTGTAGAAGATGCAGAGAGACCCCACATCTCTACGCAACGCCAAGGGATCAAGCCGCTCGAAAACACTGGTCGTCCACAATTCAAATCGCTCTTCGTTGAATACGGTCAAGCGAAAGAAGCTGTTACAGGGGAGCACCCGCCCAGAGGTTAGAATACTCCATGTAGGGTCGAATTTGCGCTTTATAGAGTTGCAAGCGGTGGCCCGTAGTGAAGTACCGTCTCGCCTTGCTGAGCACACCAAGCTTCTTAGAGGCTAACTTGCCTCTACTTCAAGCGAATCTGAACGTCATTCAATATGTTAGTATTCCGATGCTAGCTCAGGCTTTAAGAAGAGTATCCTCAAAGGAAGGAGTAGCGACAAAGGGTGTGTTTTTAGCGTTGATGTCCTTAATGTTAATAAACGTTGTTGCCCTTCGAAGCAGAAATTCCATTAAGTTGTATGCTTTCTTGACAGGTTTCCACTATGTATTTAGAAAAATAAATAACATATTATGGGTAATTAAATAAATTGTTTATTATGGGTAATATACATAGAGACTTGACGAGAGAAGACAAGAAAGAAGAAGACAGACTTAGCGCTAATTCTCGAGTCTGAATCTTACTTTTGGGATCGTACTTACACACACGGAATCTGAAGCAAAGACGATCTATTATGATATATTTATATATATTTGCCGGGTCAGTACTTCTATTATGATCTGCCTCATTGGTTCTAAATTAAAATAATAGGGACTGAAACTAATAATAACACGATTTCAGTTTCTGATACAATAAAATCAATTGTATGATAGGAAAGTTTCTTAGAATTTAATTACGAGTATTCCCTGTAGTCCTATTATGATGTTTCCGTGAAGAAAGGAAATTTTCCAGAAATGGTTCTGAATACTAAAATATTAGCGCCATATCTCGATCAAGTCGGCTAAATATTATAGAATATCCGGGAAACTCCGTCTTCACAATTAACATATTAATATTATTATTCATAAAGCAAAAATCACTTTTACAAAGAAAATAAACGTTTCTCTCCATCCATTATGAATTGAGCAGTGTTGGCCTAGTGGCTTCAGAATGCGACTCTCATCCCTGAGGTCGTAGGTTCGATCCCAGGCTGTGCACCAATGGAATTTCTTTCTATGTGCGCATTTAACATTCGCTCGAACGGTGAAGGAAAACATCGTGAGGAAGCCGACATGTCTTAGACCCAAAAAGTCGACGGCACTTTAGATTCAAAAATGATCAAGAAACAGATTCAGAAATCTGAGGCCCAGACCTAAAGAGGTTGTAGCTCCACTGATTTTTTTATTTGTTATAAATAATCTCAAAAACTACTAAATAGATATTTTCAAAAGCTGTTTCACCAATAGATGATACATGATAGCTGTTAAGTTTAATTTCGTAATAACAAAAAAAAATACATAATATTGAAATTACAAATCAATTAATCAATGTACTTTACACTTCATCAATCGTTGAATTATGAAATAAAATTTAATTTCACTTCGGTTATTAATTCAATTTAAAATGAAGTCATGTATCATAGTAATAAGCTAACAAACCAAAGGTCCTTAGACATACTAATGTACCATAACACATCAATAATGAATGTATAAATAAGTACGGGATATTTGCATCAAGAGACCTATGGTAACAGACGGAGGCCTACAAGTAGGATCGAAGTTCCAAGGTGGTGGGATTTTCTCAAAGCTATCCGCAGCAGACCTACTCGTATTTAATGGCTTGAAGGAAACTTTGCCATTTTGAGGGGAAGAAATGAATAAAACAGGGCATTATTTAAATCAGATTTATCCATATACATAATTCTAATTTCTACTATACGTGTGTATGTCACTGAACTACTCACAAACGACTGGACCGATTTGAATGTTTTGTTTTGTATGGGTTTGGGTGGCGCCCTGGATGGTTTAGATTCATAAATCAGCCGGGCAGATGGTGCTGCAGTTGGTATCTAGATTAATATATACAGCAAATAATCAACTGGTTAATATAAATCTTCTGTGCATGTGTTCGTAATTAAACGGCTGGACAGATTTTTATGAATGTTTTTGTGTTTTCAAGTGGAGTCGAGGTTGATTTACATTATTAGATTTTTGAAGTTACACTTCTTTAGGCGCGTTATGAAATATTGATGAGAGTGAAATTTTACGATGCGCGCGCACCGTTACACAAAATCATCAGTATGAAGTTGCCCAATAACGAATTCTTTTTAAACCAGGCGGGCGCCGAGCGTGCGCGAGCGAGATGGGAATAAGACAATCTACAAGTAAAAAGAAATAGAATATGCGTGAAGTTAGCAGCTATGCCAAGAATTTTGAATGACCATAATGACCTTTGTAGTAACTTTTAAACAAATAAAGGAGTTTTAATTATTTTTTCAAAAAATTTAGCAATGCTTTTTCACAAAGACCTATTGTTACTTAGTTAAAAGGTTATGAAACATACCTAGTTATTAAATTGAATGAATAATATAATAAATTATAATTATTATTATTAAATAATTTACTATATATTAAATTTTATTAAATTATTAACGTTTAATATTAAAAAAAAATAAAGAATGCCAAAGAAGTATAACTTCTTACGCACGTATATAAAGTACACGCACCCTTTTTTTTTAAATGTAAGACGTGTATACAGGAAAACGTTTTGGATCCGCTAATATATAAATTACACCTTCAGCTGTAAACAAATGGACAACCCCGTCAGCCGTGTCATTGCCTGTCTAATGCTTAAATGAAATCTGAACTAAATATTAAAAGAACACTCTTAAATAATGTTAGTTTAATTTTTAATTTTCAAGTAATAAAAACTCACTTTATATGTTGAATGTGAGTTGACGCGACTTATAAATATTTTTTTCATCTCACGGCGACAGAAGCAATTCCATGCGCCAGACAGGCAAACATGAATCATTCATTTTAATGCAGCGTAAATATAATTCAGCTAGTATCATAAATCAGATGTCAACAAGCGTTAATACGATAGAGTAATATTTTCCTGCCCACGTAGACATATAATTATGTCTGCTGACGTGTAGACGGGTGCAGTGAAAACCAATTTTCTTACATTTTCTAGTACAAGCTGTTGCGCGTGCAAATGTATGATGCTAGACCAGTGTTTATCAACGTACCACCCTCCACTGAAGGGCTTTTTTGTTATTGGGATTTCCTAGTATTTTCTTCATAAAACCTATCATTTAAGTATCTTAAGTGAACAATTCAATGTTTTTACGTTAAAAATTATGTATGTTACATAAGGCGGGGAATAGCTAAAAAAGGTAGGAAAAGACCTTTACAAGTGTATGTGTGTATGTATGTATAGTGTAGATTAACAGAAGGCTCGCAAATGCGTCGCCGGCCTTTAAAAAAAAATAACATTTTTTGTGTACTATAGCGATACCTACATTTTACAATCACTGTGATAACTTCATACCCCGAAACTCTCAACTGGCACACGTCCGGTAGGTTTTAAAAGAGTACCGAGAGTTCGTTGCGCCGGCTTTTTCTCTCGGCCTACACCCTCTGTCTTACCAATGAGTAGGGATGTCTACCGATACAAATTTAATGACGTGGAATAAGTGAGACCCGTATCTTGTATTCCATAATAAACATATTTTATTTTTATTTTACATTTGGTCGAGTTTTGGCCATTAGATACTTTTTTTATGAATTTACTTATACTTCTTACCTAACAGGCTTGTTATAGATATGTATTTCAATTTGCTGGGACAATATTTCATGGAAAATTGAACCACCTGGTGTCGCAGACGGCAAACATTTCTTATTTTTTACTTGAAGTTGCTGAACTATCCGTTCTCATAGATTATCTTGGTACCTACATTATGTGTTTGGAGTGTTCCAACTGAGGCAATGTATCTATTGTCAGAGCCACGTGTGGATTCTGATCTAGTTCGTATCTGGATAACATACGCTGGACAGTTCAGCAGCAGAGATGTGGTTATAGTATGCCAGAACGCTCTTAAAGTGACAAAACATGCGCAATTGACCATTGATCCTTTTTTTTTTTTTTATATAATAGGGGGGCAAACGAGCTTACGGGACGACCAAAAAGAGCAGTCGCAGTACGCAGCCCATAGACACCCATTTTTAGTGGGTGCGTTGCCGGCCTGAGGGAGGAGTAGGCTCGCTTCTTGAACATTTGGAGGTCGTATCTCTGAGGGAAGACCCCCCCCCCCGGTAAAAAAAAGCTACTGGTACTAGGTAAAAGTTACCAATCGCCTAAATGGGAAACATAGTTTGAGGAAAATCGAATTGGCTTTGAATTCAAATATCGAAAGCCTATCATACAAGTGTCGGTAACTCTTCTACTGTGTAGGTAACAATTTAGATCCACAACAGACTATATTGTTAGATGAACAATAGATTTACGCGAATTTCGTTATTGAAGCTGTACTTCATACAAATTTATTGCGCAATCGAGTTCATAACACACGCTCTTTTATTGTTTACTAACTAGCTTAAATCAATGAAAAATTTTGTTTTTTTTTCATTAGTGCAGCTTATTTAAGTCGCCTGTTTTACCTTTGGTATAATTACGGCATTTTCTGTAAAAACAAATATATAGCTTAAAGAGCCTATGCAAATCTATTTTAGTGGATGCCATGCTTTGAGGGACGAGCAGTCCCTTTTTTTAAATAATAGGAAGTCGTATCACCGGGAAGGACCGGGAACGTTTCCACGGTTCGCTAAAGAAACTGTCTAGTGAAGCGTGGAACACTTGCAGCTACCAAGATATCGCTGTAATATATAAAGTATATGTGTTCGAAATACATTAAATGTATTAATTTTATAAAAATTGATGAGGGTGATGCAAAATATTTACGCACGGCCGATCGACACATTTTTTGATAGTCTTTGTTGAGATTCTGTCGGGTTACGTGTTCTCGTGCATCTAGCATTTTTTATTTGGATAGTACACATGTACTTTTTGTTAATTATAGATACGTCCACTATTTAAAATTGTATAGTGAGTGTTTAATGCGTGTTTAAAAACTATTGTTATCATCAGTCTAACCTGTTTTTGTGCCCATACTAAAACTAATCCCAAATCCTTACGGCTGCTAATGTGTGCCTATCTTCCTGTAAGGAGACATTGACGAGGTATGTACTCAGGACTTATTATTTTAATATGAATTATGTATCGACGGCCACCGAACCGTTCTTTGTGGTACAATATGACTTGTTCAAATGTCAATAGATACATGTCTTATATACAAATATTAACATAACTTAAAGAACATAGTAACATAAATAGATTTAAAGTGTGAATGTCTATAATTGTAATCAATACATTTTTGGACACCGTTCGAACAAATTTTAAATCCATATAGAAAGAAAGTCCATTGGTCCACAGCCGGGATCGAACCTTTAACCTCAGGGATGACAGTCGCACACTGAAGCCACTAAGCTAATACTGGTCAGCTATTACATTTTTCAGTTTCCTTTTAACTTAAGCGTTAACTTTTTAAAGCACACGACGCTAACACAACGTAATATTAAATCGTTCAGAAAACTGTTTCTAGAAATCATTTCAAAATAATATTGCAAGCTTCGCTAGTACATTTATCAGGTGTTAAGTTTTATAGAACGTTTTGAAATTGCGCTATTGCTCTTCCATAACAAGAATTCAGTGCGCTAAATTTGATTTATAACAGACCATGGTGTGAAACACGCTCATTAAACGTTTTCAAAGGAAGCTATTATTTTGATTTGTATATTGTTGGAATTGGACAATGTTTGAATATGATACATCCATGCGTCCATGCGTCGGGTGGTTCTCGCCCATGCGTCATACTCGTGAACGGGTGCTACTTGTGGTTACAGGACGTACTTGAATTCGTGTAAGCGGTGATGTTAGTTATTTGACTATGTTTTTGCACGTTGTCCTAACGAGAATGAGTATAATAAGTGGAACATGGTGTAATGGTTGCAGCTCCTTACAAACGTACACAACGTTCAAACAAAAAACTTGGCAAATTAAAAAGGGTGGCGGAGAGTTTATTGTCAGTTCTTCCGGTCTACGCCCTTGATTTTAGAACTGGCAGTAAATGTAAAATTAGAAGTATTTAATGTATGTTTCTTTTTTGACGTTCATAAGTGTACATTGTGTTACCTATATGAATAAATGATTTTTCGACTTGATATATTTAGACATTCAATCATGTGTGCTAAATTTTGAAAGTGTATGTATTTGTCCATAGATGTCTCGAAAACGAATAGTTTAGATAACTAATAAGTTAGGAAAGAATATCTTCTAATAACCTTTTTATATACCCTAACATGTTAGTCAAATCTTGGGCCTGTTTCCTTCTAATGTGTTCTATTTTTGGTTTAGTACAGCCGCTTGCTGTTGACATCTACTAGATCATACATTTACCTCCACCGTGTGCCAATGATACTTTTCATTGCAAGTACGGAATATATGTATCTGGTTATAAATAGAGTCAGTAATTTTTGAGATATACACGCATTTCTGGACGAGTATAACGTAGGTAAATAATATGTTTCAAATTCACTTATTTCATGTTTAATTTTATTAAATGTAACGTAAATACTGCATTGAAATATAGATACTATTAAATATTCAAAAGTTATGATCCTAAATATACAGCTGTAAGGCATGCATTAAGGCAACAATGTAAGGAATTAATTCTCGACAGATTCAAATTACTTACTGTCAAACGAACTGTCAAATTTTGAATTGGCATTTGACTTCGTTGAAGTATTTGACAAACAGATAACACACACTAATTGTTTGTATAATCATTGATTGGCTTTACAAATTAACAGACTATTTGACACTCTGTAGTAACTTCAGTCATTATTATTAATGTCAGAGCAAATTAAAAGGTTTAAAGTGTTGATAAATTACTTTTAATAATAGTAATGACTATGATGTCATTATTATTACCGACACTTGAATAGTCGTTAATTTATTGATCTAGTATTATTGACAAATCAAATTAACCACTTAACGGTAATTTACTTGAACTAGGTAATTTACTTTGATATTATTAAATTATAATGACAATGGCAGCTGATAACACCATTGCTCCGAATTATCATGTCTACAAATTTGAAAATAAGCTAGAAACTTTCATTATCATTAATTATTGCTTTGTGAAACTTCGTATGTATGACAGCTGCTTTTTCCGAATGAATGAATAATGAAATTTATGGAATCACCAATCATAAATCTTTAAAAACTGGTATTGGCACGTAACTATGTAAAACTTTGGCAAGCAGCTTCAGGCACATACAGTTAACGGCTTCGGTTAAGGACCTACGCTAGTCCCCTGAAACTTCTAAGTTTTTAAACTATCCGGTTAACGACAATAGTTCTACAGTTATTATGGAAAGTGTTAAGGGGAGTGGTTCGGATTTATATTTATTTAAGCTGACTTTCATCATCGAACGTCAAGGCAGAATAGAAAATACCATCCGTATCACCTCGACGTCTATCGTTCCACAACTGAGCGTTTCTTAAGGCAGTTTTTGCCACGCAACACCACTTTGTGAAACCAGCTGCCCACTGACGTACTTCCGAACCAATTCAACTTAGGGTCCTTCAAGAAAACAGCGTACCATTTCTTAAAAGACCGACAACGCACTTGCGAGCCTTCTGGCCATGTGAGTGTCCAAAACACTTAAGCCCCCTGTTACATTAAAAAACTTCTATGAAAATAGTACAAAATAAAGAGTTTTCTATTACTAGCAATGTTAGCCTAGTGGCTTCAGCGTGCGACTTTCATCCCCGAGGTCATAGCTTCGATCCTCGACTGTGCACCAATGGACTTTCTGTCTATGTGTGCATTTAACATATTAGATATCACAGATATCTGAGACTCAGACCTATAAAAGTTCGCGTTGTAGAGGTTTTTCCTATTACTACCGCTATTGAAAATTACAGAATACCAACCCTATTAACCTAATAGAATAGTTGTTGTTTAGGATCGCAAGTGCTTTCTGACCTTTTAAAATTTCGCTTATTTCTTGATCTCGTATTGGTTTGGAAATATTTCGATTCCATACAAGCAGCTGATTGCATAGTATATATTTGTAATAAACTATGTATGCTTGAATAGTCCGTGGTATTTGGAACCATAGAGAAAACACGCAAAATGGTCATTTTCGTATAATATTCATATAGTACGTGTAAAACGCTGTGTTGGTGTTATAAATAACCAATGTTGATCGAGTATATAGTTAAGGATATTTACGACCACCTCTATGATGTACAGTAATAAAACAATTCGACATAAAAGGTCACATTCTTAACTGCTAAGAGAAATTATTCACAAACCACGCGGAATTGTGTCATGCATGAAATACTTAAGTCAATACTGAGGAAGGAAAATTATGTGTACTTTTGTACACGCGTTAGAAGTTATACTTCTTTGGCGTAACAAGATAAATGTTTTTCAAAATTTTTGTTTCTACGTTTGTAGAAATAGCGTCACTAACAATAGAAAAAAGGTATTTAATACATTGAAAGTTTTATTATAACGCATTATCTACTTAAATAAAGTTTATTTAAATATCACAAAATGAAATGTTGACTATAAAGTAAAACTTTTTTACCTGATTTAAGTTATGTATTATTATTATAAATTTACAATTATTTAACATAATTTTAAATTTATCCGACGTTTCGCGTGCTTTACAGCGTGCGTGGTCACCGTGACCAAATAATTGTAAATTTATAATAATACATAACTTTAATCCGGTAAAAAAAGTTTTTTCTTTAAATGTGTAAAGGTTATGTCAATCAAAGACAATATTATGTTGACTATAGCTAACTTCAGAGTGTCGTTTTTTTGTGGCGTTGTGCGCGCGCATCATAAAAATTTACCCTCATCATTGTTGGGGATCATGCAATCGTTTAGGTCGTGATTATGAAACTCGTGAAATCCCGAAATCTCCGAATACATGAACAATTCCTTAGACTATTAGAAGACGTTAAATTGAAGAGTTTGGATTAGTTACTGCAAATCATTTGTATATTTCATTACGAGTGCGGAAAACCTGTCATTGCAAAGAGGTTGACAGTCGGAACAAGTTGCAATGATGGTTCCGCACGTGTACTGAACGACTATTTTTACACGTTTACAGTTGCGAAAAAATTAAGCAATTTAATAAAATATTAAAAACACAAAAAACTCAACTAACATCATTTATTTCTTAAAAAAGTTATAATTCACATATACATTATACATTTAAATTGGTACAGTTTTTTTACGAACTGGGGAAGTTTTAGGTTGCATATTTACTGTTTGAGACAAACTATTATTAATTTCGTATGATTGTTCATGTATATTTAATATATAATATAACAAACAACTAAACTCGCAAAGAACATTTTTGGAAAATGGCGCCAACTGTAAAATAATATAAGCAGAGATTTTTTTTTCTTCACCCGTTCTGGGTAGGCAAAGGGAAAAGGGGCTGCCCATACAGCCAAGTCTTCAGTAGGATTTTTTTATTAATATGAAATTTAATAAGATGAAATGAAATGAAACCTAACCTAACTCATTGAATCAAATCGTTAAATCTGATATTGAAACAAATTATTAGCTTCTTTTTTGAAATATTTGCATGAATCATAAAAACTTCTATGATTTTTTTTTTGTAAAAACTTCGTGGTTGGTTTTTACTTTTTAATAGACATTAATTTGACAGTTGGGAAAGAAAACGCACTAGTTCGGAAAAGGTAAAGAAAAAGCACGAGTGTGTAATAGCCCACATCCCGAACGCTATACGTCCCTGCAATACGCCACTTTTTGAGCAACTGTACCTATTAAAAAATATATTTTAATTCTCAAGTGCTAAGGCCCTGATTAAAGATTTAAGTTGGCGCCTGGTAGATAGTACAGATGACCCCAGAGCTGCTCGCTCAACGAATAAGTATCGTAATACAGAGAGGAAATGCTGCCAGCGTTAGAGGTACACTGCCTCAGGGATCAAAGTTTTAAAATTTGTTTAAATTTAATTATTTATTAATTTTTATTATCACTATGTAACCTAACTAAGAAATGTATAATTTTCTCAAAATAAATGTAATATTAAGATTGACAGTAACAAGACAGTTAAGAAAACATACCTAATTTACTAATAAGGATTTTTAATATGTGTTCAATAACACTACTTACAGGCTATTTAGGGTCTCCTTAAAGGCTGCGTTGGATTACTAAGAACAGGATCGTTTTCATTACCCAATAGGAAAATATGTTTCTGTATAATATTATTATCTATATATGTGGATCAATATATTCATTTTCAAACCTCAAACCAAGGAATAGATGAGATGATGGAAAGCTTAAGTGAAATTTCGTGTTCCCACAACCGCTAGTGCACGCATGCGAGTTATTACTATCTACGAACGCTTTGGGCGTTATCACGAAGCATAATTTTAGAATTACAAATTCAATCGATAGGTAATAGGACAGATTTGTTTCAAAACTTTTGAAGTTTTAATATGTTTTGACACAGAATTAGAAACTATTTAACTAATGTATACAAAATATTGTAAACCTCATTTAAAGGGTAAGTGTGGAGTTTCTTGGCCATTCTTCTCCACACGAAACTACCTATTGGAAGGGGCAACTAGAATCTTTATATTTCATTTGACGTTCAAAAGTGCCATTTTAGGTGGTCTAATTGAAATAAATGATTTGACTTGACTTGACTTGATTGTTTTCTTTACATACTAGCCCACGCGAACTTCTTTTCGTCTTTTTAGTAGCTACATATCAACAAATGGTACATTTTGCTAGGCTACCCCATAGAGACTGTCCGCTTTTCCGGAATAAATACTTAAGTGTTAAATTTTTCATTTTGTCACGATTTCTTTTCCATAACTCACTTTCTCTGAGTTTAAGGAATAAATTTAAAAAAAAGTCGAAATTGCACAGCCATCTTCGAGTTTTGCGCTCATCAACATATTTAATTTTTTTTTAAACAGAAACAAGAGAAGTGATACCAACGCCCATGGACACTTTTTAAGAATTGGTACGCTCTTTTCTTGAAGGATCGAATCGCTACGGAAATACAAAAAGTATTATATCTATCTATATATACTTTATCTATCTACAAAATTATTTTTTAAGATGTTTGGTTTAAAATAGACTATCTAACTTTACCCAAATATTATATTAATTATTGTTATATTTAAAAATAGGTTTGCCAGCGGGTATAACAATAAAATGTTCCATCTCGAAACAAACAAAATATCAATTACAACTAATTGCACACCGTTTAACAGCATGCTCTGTACTTAATAACTATTACTGACAGAAATTAATAAACTACTAGCTGACCCGGCAAACGTTTTATTTCTAGGAAACATTTTTTTTAGTTCAATAAAAATTACTATAATAAAAAATAAGGGCTGATCGTAGAGAAATGAAATTTAAGGGTTGTATGTTTATATGATGTATCATAAAAAAATACAAACAAAAAACTTTATCGAAAAAATTAAAAAAAAATGTTTGGGGTGTCCTTATCACTTAGGGGGTTTAAAGATAGATAGAAGCCGATTCTCAGACTTCCTGAATATGCATAAAAATTTCTTAAGAATCGGTCGAGCCGTTTCGGAGGAGTATGGGAACGAACATCGTGACATGAGACTTTTATATATTAGATAAATATAAGATTTAAAAAGTGAGAGAGTTTTTGTAGTATTAATAAAATTTTCTAAATAACGAATGTAAGGCTATTACATTGTACTTATATGGGGCACAATTAAAATAATAATTAAATAGAATAGAGTCTTAAAAGTAGGTTTCTCATTTTCAATATAAACTTGCTCGTGCAAGTTCTCGGCGAACTTTAAAATTCGATACGGATCAGTGAATAAGGAAACTGCGTCTTAATTTGGTGCATGCGGTAAAACATACATGAGTTTTCACTTAGGAAAATTTAAATCTCTTTTAATGTTTGCGGTAAAATATGAACTGCATTTTAGGTGTTGGCCTAGTGGTTTCAGCGTGCGACTCTCATCCCTGAGGTCGTAGGTTCGATCCCCGTCTGTGCACCAATGGACTTTCTTTCTATGTACCTACACATTTTACATTCGCTCGAACGGTGGAGGAAAACATCGTGAGGAAACCGACATGTCTAAGACCCAAAAAGTCGAGCGCGTGTGTCAGGCACGTTACTGATAACTACTTGGTTATTAGATTCAAAAATGAACGAAACTGATTCAGTTATCTGACGCCCAGACCTAAAGAGGTTGTAGCGCCACTGATTTTTTTATTAAAAATCTTGTAAATATATTTTAATATTAAGTAGGCTTTCAATCGTTTCATGTTCTCTTATGAGATTTCTACCATCACATACGAGGGGTGTTCAATGAATAGTGATAACGCGATACATTAGAATCATTACAATCCTATCAAAAATTTGATGGCTGGAAGACTTCCTCAGTCCGTTTCACAAAGCTTCTTTTGAGAGATACGACCTCCAACTATTGAAAATTCGAGTGTACTCCCTCAAAGGCCGGCAACGCACACACGAAAAATGGGTGCCGTTTTAGGACGTCCCGCAGGCTGGTTTGCCCCCCCCCATTATATAAAAAAAATCATAATGCCAGGCATAGACCTAACATTAGGTATAAAATCGATTCTCTTTTGTTTTTAAAATAGAAGTCATTTGTATGCATCGTGTCAGAACTTTTTCTTAAAAATAGATAAAGTTGAAGTTTACGCGGTAATAAAATACTTCTGCTTGAAATTTTTTACTACGGTGCTGGTAAATCGAGTCTTGATAGCATGCTCCTAGCACAAATAAATAAATTCTTGTTAAATAGATTCTTCAATAATGTTGTAATGAGAATTAGGTTTGGTGGCGGTTTTCTATAATTTGTTTGAATAAAACTCTTTGTTTGAATCTGGGTAACAACTGGCTTTAATGGTTTAAAACATGAGCTTATATTATTATAAAATTAAGGGTAAGTGGGGTTGCGACGCTAACAAAAACTAATTTGACTTAATGGTTATAAATCTAAGCGGCACTTCAATACAAGTGAAGTCGACCTGTAGACCTGTAGACCTAGTCCTGCTCTTTCGTGAATTTTGTAAACGTTGTTGACATTCATAAGCATGCTCTAAGAAGCATCTAAATTGAATAAACGTATTTTGATTTGATTTGATTGATTGACAGCCATCACAACTCATTGGGCCGTTCACAACCTTGGTGAACACAAATTTTGCAAGTTCACGATGTTGCTTGCGTATTTCCTCACGCAACCTCGTTATTTGTCGCGCATACAAAGTTCCGTATTAGTGACTCCATGATCAAGGTATTCTTCCATTATCGCCCCTTGGCTGTTTTAAAAATGCCCACGATCTTACCGGCGGATGGAATCGCCATAAATTTCTTCGGAGTTTGGAGATTACGGTGTCTTTCTTACTCCAAGTCATCGACTGTTTTTTCGTTCCCGGGTCATGAATCTCGGGTTGTGAATCGAGCCGAAACAGCATTGTCAAACTCTCGTTTGTTTATACTTGACAGAACGCATTCTGTACACGCGCGCCTACACTTCTTTCATACTTAAATAGTTGGGTACAATATTTTGGTCAGTTCCTATATTAATCTTCATTTCTTCTGGAAACGACGGAACGGCGATCCACCAAGACAATGTTTTAAACGTTTTCAAGTAGTCATTTTTTTAAGCAAACACATTATATTACGCGCAAACAATTTGATCCATTTCTAAGAAGAGTACAAGACATGACGCAAACAAATTACTTCTATATCTGAAAAACAAAAGATAAATTGTTTGCTGTTTTCGTTATTATTATATCTAATATAAACATTTTGTTCTTTTTATTTTTATTATACAACTAGTAGACTCGGCCAAGCGTTGCTGTGGCTAAGGTTTTTGTTACAGATGTTAAATAGTATCTTATGTGAAACGTTGGTTTCAACACAGCGCGGCGCCATCTGTTAGAATTGTGATTTGTGACTGTCAAATAATAACAGACAAATAATTAGCAATAAATTAAAATTGCGACTATAATTTGAGATTTAAACTATCCTATCTCTCAAGTTGGATCGAACTGCACACGGTGTGCAAATTTGATTGATATCGGTTCGGTAGTTTAAGAGTCCATTGATGACAAACATTGTGACACGAGATTTATATATATTAAGATATCACAATTTATTAAACACCCCTCGTAATTCATATTATACATTTCATATTCATAATAAATTTTTACAGTATGTGCAAAGTTGGATTATACAATATTTCCTACAGTTCCCCATACAAAATCTTAAAATTACCTAAATAAATCAATAAAATTAAATTTCCAAAATTATATTAAGTTAATGGCTTAAATTATTTACTAACAACATACAGATTTTGAATACACAAAAACAAAGGCGGTGTTTTAGTTCCAAACAAGCCACAATATATTTTTCAATTCATAGACCCTACAACTACAAAAAAATAATTGGTTCTCAGTTATCTGTATGAATGACTCTCAAAGGACACAAACGTTTCTTTACTTACTTTAATCAAAACAAAAGTAAGTAACCTGAAGGTATACAGACCAGGGACTAAGTTTCATAAAATAATTCATTTTTATAATATTACTAGTAGACTCGGCCAAGCTTTGCTGTGGCTAAGGTTTTTGTTATATTACAAAGTAGTAAACTATTCAAAGGAAACGCAGGAGAACAACAGTCATGGGGATCACCATGCTTTTTTGGTGGCTATGCCATTAAATTGTAGCTTATGTGAAACGTTGGTACTTTCAACACAGCGCCATCTGTTAGAATTGTGACTATCAAATAATAAACAAATATTCTGCAATAAAATAATATTGCGGGTATAAATTGAGATGTAAGCTATCCTATCTTTCAAGTTGGATCAAACTACACACGGTGTGCAAATAGTGTATGGTATTTTATTGGTAATAGGTGTGTAGTATATGAGTCCATAGCGGACAAGCAACGTGACATGTTATTTATATATGTATGTATTAAGATTATAGTAGGGTTTTAGCTAATTTTCATCCTTACCAAAGAGGATGTAAGAAAAATATATTTGAAGAAGCGGGAAGACCTTGACTTTGTTTAGCCGTAACAATTTTTTTTTCTTTAAAATATTAAGTGTTAATTGTCGTTTGTTTAAGGTTTAATATCAGTTTTCTTTTTGTATATTAAGGTACGTATTATTATGCCTTCTTTTTCATCTCATTTAATTAATATTTTATTATCAATATATTTTGTCTACGTGTTTTATTGTATAATATGGATGCGTTGCTTCGATGCGATGATGTAATGTGTGTGATATGTTTGCTATAAGATTACTAATCAATAAATTAAATTAATTATACATTCAATAAAATATTATTTTTATATATTTATTTGTAGCAGTACCAACAGACCAACATAAGAAAAAAGTAAACAATGAACATAAATAAATTAGAACCAACACTACAATTGTTTGATAATTAGTAATGGGGGAAACAATTAATCAAATCAGACAAAAAATATCGTAACGGAAGATTGTGTCAAAACTTTGATTATAGTTCGTTATTTATCAATTCAAAACAAAAGAACTCTTTTCGAGCCTTCTCGTTAATTTATTTGTGTATCATAATCCGTTCCACAATCACTTTGATGTTTCTTATGTCAGCTACTGACAGGAAACATGTTCCTTTTTCGCAAAAGCCTTAAGGCAATGTTGCGTTAATAACAAACAAGATTTAGCCTTAACTTCTTAAAGCTTGTTGAGTCTGACTGAATATTTATTTCGATCAATAGATGAGTATGAACAGTGAGATTGTTTGTATGATTGTGATATCAAAAGTTTTTTAAAGTTAATTGTGTAAAAAATAAATAAAGTGTAGAACCCGACGTAGAACAACTTTTCTTAAGAAATATTATTACCTATATTATTATACCTTTTGTTCTTCAAAGTAATATTGGATCTTAATATCATCTGATAATAATAATATCGGCCTTGTAGGAACTTCTCGAGGTGCTTTTAGAGGGTATAGCTCACCTCTTACTAGCCTCTGTCTAGCCTAGTCTCTGACTAGCAGAGATTCTGGTATGTGGGACGAGTCAAAATTTCGGGGGCAGGACACAAAATTGCACCTCAATAAAAAAAGCAGTATTTCCTAAATCAAAATCATTTCGTACAACCTCAACTTCATAATTTCTTTAATTACTTATACAAAGAGTTTTTCCCTTTTTATATATTTTTCATAAACATACTACGAGTATAATATTCACTTGTTAACGATAGAACAATAAAATTTTCTTTACAAAAACCGGTAGCAATTTTTTAAATTCCCCAAGCTTTCAGAATTAACAGGCGTGAACCCAAAACAAATTACGAGAAAAACGCTTACAGAAACGAAGGCTTCCATTGAAAAAAGCACATTCCTTCGCCTGGTTAAGAATAATGGGATATTTCACATGCCTAGCCATTTTTACGATTTCTTATCGTAAAAGCTTTCATGTTATATATGTCACCGTAAAATTGTAAACACCGTTAGATTGTAATCTATCTCGCGAGATTGTAAACTGTCGAAAGATTGTGAACCTCAACGAAGTGCTTACAATTTAACGTAGTATTATTCGGTAGTTATATGAAATTGTTGGGAAGTAAAATTAATCTGTAATTGACCAAAGAAGTTTGAATGATAACTGAGTTAGTGTAGTACAATCTACCGAATAATATTATGTTAAATTGTAAGCAGTACGCTGAGGCTCACAATCTTTCGACAGTTTATAATCTCGCGAGATAGATTACAATCTAACGGTGTTTACAATTTTACGTTAACATATACATGTCGCTAAGTGTAGAAAAGTTTGTCTTTCTCGTATGACTGTGGAGAAAGCTACAATATTTTTTTATTTAAAAATTAAATACTATCATTCAAAATTTTTCTTCATTCAATTATTATTATTTATTTTAGTAAACCCCTAAGCACATTTCGTTTTCAAAAATAAAAGACGTTGTAACCTATACAAAATAGCTAAAATGTGATTGGGCCGGTCATATTGGCCGCATTTGTAATGGCAGATGGGTCAAAAAGACCCTTACTTAGGAGGGCCCAGTGGGAAAAAGAAAGAGAGGATGCCCACCAAAGACATGGGAAGATGAAATTAAAGAGGTAGCGGGAAAAAACTGGAAAATTAGAAATTTAAAAAAATGGAAAAATCTGACGGAGGAGTTCACTCCGTTGGAGATCGAGTACTAGTGTACAACTTAAAAGACATGGACTCACTGTTGTTATAGTAAAATAAAAATAAAATATGTTTATTTTGGAACATAAGATACATGTATCACTTATTCCACGTCATTAAATTTGAAGGCATCCCTACTCATCGGCAAAGAAGACAGAGGGTGTAGGCCGAGAGAAAAAGCCGGCGTAAAAAACTCTCGGTACTCTTTTAAAACAGCAAATCATCAAACAACACTTATTTAAAACAAATATCGCAGATTAATTAGAAGTAGCCTGTCTAGCACTAGTCCCAGGCCATTTTATCAACTAGATAATCGTTGACTTTATAGTAAGCCTTTTTACACAGCCTTTCTTTAACACATTTCTTAAATTTATTGAAAGGCAGTGATAAAAGAGCCTCTGGGATTTTATTAAAGAAGAGTATCCCTTTCCCCAAAAAAGAATTACTAACTTTAGATAGTCTAGTACGGGGAGAAATTGCAGCCTGCGTTTGTTCCGTGTATTAACATTGTGCGTATGTTCTATTCTAGTACTCGAATAAAGGCTATTTTTTTTTTCCTGAACTTGTCAGTTGTGTTTGACCCACTACTTACTTAGCCATCTGTGGCAACCGGAAACAATTATTGAATCGGAATCCTGTTCAAGTATTTGAAATACTGAGCCGATAAGCTACTGTAATATTATATTTATATTTAGTATTCCGATTCAGAATTGTTTTTTTATAATTAGAGTAGAATAATTGACACGTCAAGGCGTAACAACTGACAAAAGGCAACAATGAACAATAGTATTCAAAGCTACGAACACAATGAAAAGTTTTATTGTATTTTTTATCGAAATCGGAATTATCACAGCGAAATCTAAGCTATAAATTGACCCAAAACAAGGGTAATTACGTGCACATGCTCAAACTTACCCAATAACTTGACCTGAACAAACATTCTGGCACCCTCATAAATTGTCGACTGACCCCTGCTTTATTACCCATAGACTAAGTGTAGGACATATTATTTTGGTAACTAATAATCTATGTCTATTAGTGTTCTAATAATTTAATGACCCGTTTATCAATTTAGGTTAGTGGACATAGGAAAAACAAATGTTACGGAGTGAGAATATCAAACAAAAGACGACACGACTTGTTTGTTTGTTATTGGCCAATAGCGTTTCCGGTCTAATAACAGACATGAGATGGGAAACGTCATTCTATTTGACCAATTATAATCGAACAAAACTCGCCATATTTTCGTCTATTGTTTTATATTCTTAACCCTCTGTTTAACGTATAACGGAAAGAGTGTATTTAAACGTTCCATTACGCTGTTCAAAATAAATATTGTAAAAGGATTGCATGTCATAACTATTTTTAAAACAGCGACAAAATGGCGTCTACAGATATTCGTACAAACTAAACTAGAGTCATATTTGAAAATGGAACTGGGCAATTATCTGCAATCAAATAAATACTTTGTAATATGGAGAAACCTTTTTATCTAAAAATTCACGAGCTGTATTTCAAATTTTCGCAGCAATAGAAATTAGTAATTGCCCATTTCAGTACTTTAGGGAGCCGTTAATATTCAAATTATTTAAGTACTTAATTAAGACAGTGTTTAAGTTTAATTGCGCACTCAAGCGAATTATTGCTAAAGTTTACATTTGTCTACACTCAAAGAACAGTTGGGTTTAGAAACATTCTGGAATGACTTAGAACATCTAAAGAGACTGATTAGGAGACTGATTAATTATGTTATAGTAATATCAGTCAGTCAGTAATCAGTCTCAGTCAGAAGTTTGCAAAGAAGAAGAGATGTTTCTCGTGTATAAAATACATTTTGGCGTAGTCTCAAGTCGTCAAGGCGCTTTAGTTTAAATTTTGTTTTTCTGTTATTTGTAATTAGTAAGTAACAACGGGATTAGAGAATTAACACACATTGTAATGCAATACTAATTATGCTAATTAAGTTAGTTTAACTTGTTTTAGCTATTTAACTTGGTTCAAATTAAGTAAAATTTGATCACGAGATGTTAGGCGATACGCCCGCCCATGTAGACTCACACTGCCATCCACTTTGGAGGCTCGCAAGTGCGTTGTTGGCTTTTTAAGAATTGATATGCTCTTTTCTTGAAGGACCCTTAGTTGAATTAGTTCGGAAATACTTCAGTGGGCAGCATGTGGGGCATGGCAAAAACATTAATAACGCTCAGTTGTGGAACGACAGACGTCGAGGTGACGTGACTCCATCCATAGATGGAGATATTAATCCGAACTACTCACACTCTCCATGGTAAATGTGGCACCGCCAAGGGATCAAGCTGCTTAGGAAATGACTGGTCTGACGAATCGAACTGCTCTTCATTGAATACGGTCTAGTGGAAGAAGCAAGCAAGAAGAAGAAGGAAGAAGAAGAAGGTACTGGGAGCTCCCGCCCATGGGTGAGAAGAGTACTACATTACTGTATATGAACAGCTGTATACATCCTCCTTAATCTTCAGCATTTTAATCTTCTACTCAGTTTTAGCCTACAATTATTATTATTATTATTTTTTTTATAAAATAGGGGGGCAAACGAGCTGCGGGACGACCAAAAAGGGCAGTCTACGCAGCCCATTTTTAGTGGGTGCGTTGCCGGCCTTTGAGGGAGGAGTAGGCTCTCTTTTTAAACATTTGGAGGTCGTATCTCTGAGGGAAGACCCCCCCCCTATATATATTTATATGTTTCAAATAACAGTGATATTCCAAACACCGCAACACGCAAGGAATCATTTGTATAAACAGATTATTTGTATCAAGCATCATTATGCAAACAAACCATTACAACGCCTATGTTCAGATAATTACAATAATTAACAACTCGCACTTGTCAATACCATTGGACATGCAAATATTTTACAAAATATTTTACTGTCAAAGGGTATTTTAATTTCGCAAATGAAGGCCCAAATACCCATGAATATAATTAAAAATTTTGTGTTAATGTTGACAGCGATCTTTCGTCAGCGCAGCATGTGCCAAACAACATTTGCATTGTAATTAGCCAACTGAATTTAGCGTAGGGATGCCAAAAAAGAAAAAAAGATTTCTCTTTAATTTTTCGACAAGAATGCAGCACAGAGTTATGTTAATAATGTAATAAATTGTGTCGAGAATTTTATTTCAAATTCACTATAACCCTGAGTGCTGGCAGATTTCTGTCTGTATCTCATTATTTTCTTTTTCTAATAGGCAATTGGGTGACTAGAATACTTGACACATGCCGTAAAATTTTTGGTCTATGGTTTCTTTGGTCTGGTATTGTCTTGTCTTGAACAAGCGAGTGTTAAACGCGCACATATTCCAAAGAAATGCGCAAAAAATCCATTGGCTAGGTGCTAAAAGAAATAATTGTATTTCACCTGTCATGAATTATTTATCAAATAATTGTGCAATTTAGACTTCCATAGAAATCCTCCTAATACAAGTTTAATGGAAAAGATATATTATGTATGTATTGGGAGAGTTCGGAAAATAAGGTAGATGGGCAAGTCAGAGTTGGATATATATCTTTTTCTTCTATATTTCGTGAATAGATTTTTCGATTGATTTTCCTTAAATAATGAAGGACAAGAGAGCTTAATATTTAAGTTTATTATAAATGAAATAATAAGTATTTTCAGGTCATATCAGATCGCAGTCTAAATATCAATAAACACACATTTGCAAACAATATTATTCTGGTTTCCCTACCCAATGCAAAGAAGGTTTTCAGTGATGCTCTTTTCTCCCGTTACAACATATAATCATATACAGTTAATAGCATATGCGAAGCCTCAGGTAAGACATATTGAATAAAACATAAGCATGATTAATTAATCCATCAAATTCCACTACCCAATAATCACCATACGTACTAAATAATTCGAAAATCGACAACCCTAACTCACCGGGCAACCAGAAATAATTAATACTCTCCACTGAATTAATATAAAGTTAGGTACAAATTGGAGTAAACAACGGTCTCTAACGACGGCCAGCTCAAATATTGTCATTAAAATAATTCAACAAAAGCTATTTCCTTCTTGAGCCTGCATACATTACTCAGCCATCAGTACTCTGATATATCTGTGAGGTAAAGATAAATACAAATTCAGCAAATGTGAAATTATAAATTTAAGTTGGTGTTGTATTTGATATTTTGGAATAATAATCCAACCAACCTTTTTATGTCTGGGCCTCAGATTGTGATATTGATGATATCCTTCACCGTTCGATTCTATTTTTAATATAATATAATATAATATAATATAATATAATATAATATAATATAATAATATAATATAATATAATATAATATAATATAATATAATATAATATAATATAATATAATATAATATAATAATATATATAATATAATATAATATAATATAATATAATATAATTACTCGGCAACGTACGCGAGAGCAATGTCAGTCAGTGTACATGTGTATCGTTTAACATCACATGAGCCATTTGCATAAAATTTTTCAGAAATTGTAGTCAGACTGGCCACAATTCCTAAAATGCACTAGATGACTTCATGTGATAAACTCGCATTTATATGCATTAAATAATAACAACACGTCTGATGGCGACGTGTATCTCGTTCGTATATATTAGGTTTCTCGTGTAAATAAAATATTTTTTTTGTAATGAGAAATAAAGTTCTTTAAACATTATATTTAAAAATACTGTTAATATATAGAGCAGTGTTGGACTAGTGGCGTGTGAAATCTCTGAGATGAAGGAATACGTGAGTAAACCGGTATGCCATAGAGTCGAAAACTCGACGGTGTGTGTCAAACACAGTGTGTGTCTATTAAAAATAAATATAACGAGACAGATACAGAAATGCCAAGAGCAAAAGGTGTAGCGGAAAATATTCTTTTATTCATACTTTAAATAACAAAAATAAATATATTCATCACGATATTCTATACAACTTTAACCCCTATATACAATACTGTTCATTTGGATTTCGAAATGAAAATTATAATAAAGCCAGTACATAATACATACCTACGTAAACAGCTATAATGAGCCCATCGAACATCACTGATTAGAGCCGTTATATATTATTTCGAAAATATTAATTTAAACCTAATAAGTTTATAATACAAGCAAAATGATATGCATAAATTCACTTATATTCTTGACGATTGTATATTTCATTCAGAAAACAAATCAATAGTATATATGTAATAATTTAAATATCTGTTTATTTATTTAATGAAGTAATTAAAATTCAAATATGTAACGGTGGAACATAAATTGGTCACAATTTCTACTTCCATTACAATAATTGGTACATTGTTAAGGTGATAGGTAGAATAAGAACCAGTTCCTGACGTTGCATTGGCGCGTTTTATACTATATGTTAGCTTATTACATGTTGAGTGATACTAAAATTATCGCACTTCTTCCTTAATGGTCGTCAACACATCTACTAACAAAATGGGTGTGCATTAGCTGGGGTAGCTAAGTATTTCTAGTATTTTTTTATTATTTCAAGTATTTGTAGTAAGTAAATACTTTAAATATTGAAACTAATTGCTAAGTATAAATACTAAGTACTACTATACTTGTACTAATTACTAAGTATAAGTACTTCAATTTTAATACTGTAAAGTGTTTACTAAGTATTTATACTTATTAAATACTTTAAATCAAAATAGATAGAGAGATACCTAAGGGTGGCAATCACCACTTTTTTAATTTGAACGATCATCCGTACAAAAATTTCGTATATTTAAACTCTTCAAACTGAGAGCTATTGGATCGTTCAATGATTCCAACACAGCATTATTAGTTCCATTTTTAAATGGTACTTGAAAATTGCTTTTTCGTCAATAAAAGTACAAGTAAAAAATTCTAAGTGGTGATCAAAAATGTTAATTGTTCTTTTGTCAGTTTTTTAGTTGGAATATGTTAAAAATATTGAGTCAACTGCTACGTGGTGAATAGTCCTTAAATCTACCTGCTTGCTATAGATTTCTTTTAGAATTTTGAAGTTATACTTCTTTAGGCGCGTTATGAAAAATTTATGAGAGTGAAATTTTACGATGCGCGCGCACCGTGACACAAAATTCAGTATGGGCGCCGAGCGTGCGCGAGCGAGGTGGGAATAAGACAATCTACTTGTAGTACCTTTTAAACAAATAAAGCAGTTTTCATTATTTTTTCAAAGAAATTTAGCAATGCTTTTTCACAAAGACCTATTTATACTTAGTTAAAAGGTTATGAAACATACCTAGTTATTAAATTGAATTAATAATATAATATAATAATAATAATTATTAATATTAATTAATAATTGAATAATATACTAAATATTAAATATTGTTAAATTATTAACGCTAAATATTTATTATTAATTATTTAATATTTAAAAAAAATAAAGAAAGCCAAAGAAGTATAACTTCTTACGCGCGTACATAAGTACACGCACCATTTTTATTTATATAGACGTATTATTTTTGTTTTGATGTCCGGAAACTTTTGTGAAAAATAATAATTGAAATCGCAATTGAGACCGTGATTTATCAAATTTACGCTAACGGTGCTGTATTTGACATGGAAGTAAGTAGACTTGCAGCTTGGCTTCACTCTCCGCAGCCCATGCTTGAGCGTCACGGTCAGCAAGAAAGCGTCTGGAGCGGACTAACTTCTTCCACCGGTTTCGGTCCAGCGCGTCTCTTAAGACAGTGTACAGTTTTGAGGACGGTGAGTCTCTCCCTTAATCGGTCCGTCTGGTTGGTGAACGGCCACGTGATCTTTTGCCTTCTGTTACCAACCACGATCAGTTTCTCCAAGTTTTCATCGCCTCTGCGCATTGTATGCCCGAAATAAGATAAAATGCAGCTTGGCTTATAATATTGGATACTACGTAGTTTATAGCGCACGTTTATTTTAGTGCGCTTACTAGGTATACCGAGAGTTTTTAACGCCGGCTTTTTCTCTCGGCCTACACCCTCTGTCTTCTTAGCCGATGAGTAGGGATGCCTACAAACTCAAATTTAATGACGTGGAATAAGTGATACATGTATCTTATGTTCCATAATAAACATATTTTATTTTATTTTATTTAATCAATTCAGAATGATAATGAAAAAGTACTATCTTCAGACGAGTCACAAGAAAAATGTCAAGTCTTTTCTGTCTGAAAATAAATCAATAATTTTGAAAGAAATAAACTTTAACAACTAAAACGGAAATATATATTTCACATCACTCGCACCAATGGACATCCGGTTCTGTAGGAATTGACTCCAGAGGCAAAAAAAAAAAAAATTCTTGGTGATATTATACTTCATGTAATTGTAATAAATACACGTATTTTTTTCAAGAAGTCAAAATCAAAACATGACATTAATACTAAACAGTGCATGTGGAACGAAAACACGGATTTCCACGAAAACTAGCTACTTGAAACCGCGAAAAACTAAATTATACATACGACAGAAAAGATTTTTTGCTCCGTTAACGTTTTCACCTGCTTTCAATGAAACGACATTTCCATGATCTAAATTCAGATTTTTAAAGAACTGGGTTAGTATTTTTTATTTTATTAAATTCCCTCGCTAATGAATATCTCAAGTGTGAAAACGGAGCTTTGATATATTAAGGTCAAAAGCACTTATATCAATGGGCTTACTATACGCAAATAAATAAGATACAGCACTCAAGTGGTCGCAAGTCCAATTAGAGAAATATGCAAGGTAAAAAAATATTTTACCATACAACAATACTGTAAATCATACATATACAGTAAATATAATAATAATAATAATAATTCCCCCATATAAGGCAGGGACTTAACACGTTATATTTGTGTACGTTGACATTCATAATGTACGCACTGTGACATACAATATTGTACGCACTTATTTCGTCCGTAACATAGTTTTTTTAATATTTAAATCCCCTTTAACGAGAAGAGTTCAACATTTGTACATAACGCGTTATATAAGGACAACGCGTTTCCTATAACGCGGAACCAATCTACCGTGTTATAAGAGGGATTACTGTACATATGTACGAACCATGGTTAAACTTTTTACTCACTCAGGCACCACGTCATGACTTCCAATAGAGAAGTCGATCACATGTTACTTAATATTAAAGTCGGGATTGCAAACGCTTTAATTCGCGGTAACCGACCCTGATCTGAGAGTAAATAATATGTTTAAGCATCCGCCGTCTATGACACCGACGAGTGATCCGTCAGTGGATCTCTGTAATCGAGATATCAAATGGTCGTATTTGCAGCGAACAGGGGTTTTTAAGTCCATAGGGTTTTTAATACTCATATGTTATCAAAGCTTTTGTATATACTTAATAACTATTCCCATTTTGTTGTAAGTTTATAATCAATACTGTATTAATAAATAAGAAATTACTTATAATTGGTAATTAATTGTAAGAATGTTCTGCTGGCGGAAGATTTTGATATCATTCAATAGAAGAGGGTATATTTAATGAAAAATAATTATTGGAGGGTAATCAAATCAATAAATAATTGATTCCCAAATGATATTATAATTGATAATTATATATTATATATTGCAGACAAATTGTCGAAGGCACAACTGAAGTTGTTTATGGAGCTCATGGATACTGCCAGAGTCGTCTAAGTCTAATTCGAATTGTCGACTTGAACAGGAAAAATCACGTTAGTTAATATATATATATATACTAGCTGACCGGGCAAACGTCGTTTTGCCATATCATTTATAATAAAAAAATAGGGGTTGATCGTAGAGGGGTGAAAGTTAGGGGTTGTATGTATTTTTTAATGCTGTATCATAAAAAAATAGAAATTAAAAATTTTGTCTAAAAAATAAAATAAAAAATTGAGGGGTGGACCACCCTTATTATTTAGGGGTGTGAAAAATAGATGTTAGCCGATTCTCAGACCTACCCAATATGCTTACCAAATTTCAGAGGAATCGGTCAAGCCGTTTCGGAGGAGTATGCAGACTAACATTGTGACACGAGAATTTTATATATAAGAAAGATAAAATTGTTGTTTCATAAAGTTGTTCGTTAGTCTCGCTAAAACTCGAGAACGGCTGGACCCATTTTGCTAATTTTGGTCATGAATTACTTGTAGAAGTCAAGAGAAGGTTTAAACATAAATAATAAGTAAAGAAAAATACTTGAAACGACAATTTAATTTTCCAATAAAATCTTGTGTGTTATTAAAATTAGACTTGTCTGTCATATATTTATAAGTGCCATCAGAAATGTGTGTGTGAATGTGTTTCATGGCTGTAGTTTGAGGTCGTCTATGGAAATCCTGCACTTTTGTAAAAAATATTGTACATATTGTTAGAAACTAATATTTTTATTTTAAATAGTTTATTTTCAAATAATTTCATAACACGATGTATAACTTACTCTAAATTTTCTCTAAAACTTCTTACGCTTAATGTGGTATTATATTTAGTAACGTTTTGACACAAATATATGTAGGTAAAAGTTCACGAGTTCATCTAGTATGTGTATATATTTTGCTTGCAATTAAAATTCCTTTACGATATTCATTCAAGTCAAGTGTTAAAGCGTGTCGCATTCATAATATAACGTATGAATAATTAAATTTTATTCAACTTAACACCAAAACTTCATCCGTATTATAAAAGGTGTTAATTTTATATCCGTGAAACACATTGCGCATAAAAGCGTGATAATTTTAAAATTATTTTCTTATTTCCACAATGTTCATCCGTTCATAGAACACTTTTTGAATATAGTTCGTGTTTATGAAGGCATTGACATAGACATAACATTTATTTGTTACAAAACACACAATCATACAGAATTTTTTTTTACATATAACAATGTGTAATGCATGTGTGCTGTGGTTGTAATTGGCCCTGGCTCAGCATTATGAGGAGCAGACTGTTCCACAGCGCTGGTCGTTCTGCCAGATGCTACAGTTAGTTTGCGCCTCAATCGCAAAAAAAAGAGAAAAGGAATGTAGTAAACACTTAGTTATTTACTACATTCCATTTTTTCATGATAAAAATAATAATAATATTAGTAAAAGTTAGCAGTGTAAGTAATGAAGTCTTGTGTAAAGGTGTATAGTAAATAAAAATAAAATTAAAAGTTAAAAATAATAATATGGTTAAGAAGATAAGGTAGATAAATATATTTTTTTTTGGGTGGCTTAAAAACTAGCTGCGACTAAAATTTTACTTTAATTGAAGACTCTTCAGCGGAGGGATATCATTCCAACACTTCTTCCATTTTTGTTCTGTTCCCAGTTGGGGTATACTCGTATTTGCACTTGGGTTTATGGGGGAGGACCTTTTCAAAATGAACAAGTCGGTACGGCCAAAGATGCTTTTCAGTAAATAATGCCAGTATTATTGGTATGTTTTTCCTTCTTGATTTTGACGTTTATATGTATTGTACACACACAATACATGTGGTATTGTGTGTGTTCAAAGACACATCATCAGGACATCGGACTGACGAGTCGCCACCAAACTACCTAGTCTCATTTTATAATTACTCTTAATTTTCCGGAAAATGTAGTTGCGGCCTATAACTCAAAAAAAGGGTGCGTGTTCTTAAGTACGCGCGTAAAAAGTTATATTTCTTTGGCATTATTAAAAATAGTTTTTTAATGGAAGCAAATAATTAATTACAATTAAATAATCAAAGACTGGAAAAGGAGTCATTATAGTCAATAAAGTTCAGTTTACATTTGAAAAACTTAATAAATATTTATTATTATTCTCTTACATTCAGTGTAACATAAATTCTATATTCGAATGTTGTTTTTAAATTATGTCCAATGCCGTAGCATCTTCCGTGGGCAACTTCATTCTGTTAATTTTGTGTCACGGTGAACGCGCATCGTAAAATTTCACTCTCATCAATTTTTCATAACGCGCCTAAAGAATTGCGCGCGTAATTGTTAATCTTCAGGAAGTTATCAATTCTGCGATCGGACCACAACTAAATATATATAACACATACAAACGAACATGGCGTTTAATAATCGTGGGCGCCATTCTCCCAAAAAAATAATTTCCATTTTTCCTTTTTTTTTCTAAAACAGGGGCAAACGGGCAAGAAGCTCACCTAATGTTAAGTGATATGTCCATGGACATTCTCAATGCCAGAGGACTCACGAGTGCGTTGCCGGCCTTTTAAATAAATCGTACGCTGTTTTCTAGCAGGAACCTAAGTCAAATTGGCTCGGTAATACTTCAGTGGGTAGCTGGTTTCACATAGTGGTGGTGCACTGCAAAAACTGCCTTAAAAAACTCAGTTGTGGAACGACTGCCTCCTGCATCCGAACAATTCCTCTGACTACATACATATATGAGTACACGTATGTGAAAATACGCAAAAGCTTTACTATCGGTAACCTATTATATACTATATAAAGCTATCTTTGCTTCCTAAGTTTCCCAACCCTTCGAAAACAACATGTTTTCAACTTATAACGCAATTTCCCTAACTTTAAGGTTTTACCCTCAAGACAGTCCTGTGGTTGGTATAAGAAATTAATTAATCTATTGAAGTTTACGGAATATTTTCGTTAGATGAAAATTTTGCGGAAATTGAGCAGACATGGAGGTTTAGGTAATATATTTGGAGAACATGTATACGACGTATAATTTATTAAGCGAGAAAGAAATTATATAAAGAGTAACTATAAGGAAATTATATGAGGAGAAAATATATGAATAATAGTAATTCAAATAAATTAACTACAGTTTATTTATTTATTTAGTTATTAAGCTTACGACATCACACACAGTACTAAAACTACTAATTATTTTACAAAATCTCACATCTAAAATGTTTGACAATTAATATAAGCATAAGTTTCCCAAAAAAAATTAAAAAAAACAATTAAAACATATACGATAAAGAAAAAACTTCTTGACCGGACCGTAGCCATGCACCACTACAAACCCACAACCATTCAACACAATTTCAAACCCATCCGACGCCCTACCGTGACCACGCACGCTGTAAAGCACGCGAAACGTCGGACAAATTCAAAACCATGTCAAACAGCTGCAAATCCACAACAATACATAACTCCAATCCGGTCAAAAAGTATTTTCCTTAAATGTGTAAAGGTTATGTCAATAACTTTGACCTTTGACCAAGATTTGACCTTGATTAGTATCAACTAATCCTAGTGGATATTGCGTGTTGTTCACTACCGTGCATGCTCCTATTTCCCCTTGTCGCTGATGGAGCTTCAACGTTTAATTTTAGTATAGAACATCTAGCATTGTTTATTAGTGATAATAACAATCAAATATACAGGTATTTACAATTTTCTTAACCTAAATAGTAAAAATAATAATAATTAATAAAGTTTAACAAAAGGCTTTTATTATCATAGACATGAATACAAATAGAATAATTATTTCATTTTACCTTATTACTACTAAGATTATTACAGAATTTCATTAATTGTAATAGAATTATTACTATCATTGTTATCGTTATTATATATTTTTGTTATTAATGGCTTCAAATCTCTTCGGATCAGCCGTGGTAGGGCCAAGAAAAAGATGGCGCGTAACCGAAAAACGTAACGATTTGCTACAAAATGTCTCCCATACGTCGATAAAAAATTCATTCTAACGCCGATAAAGAAGTTTGACTTCAAAAAGCAACATGGCGCGTAACCGAAAAATGTGACGCGTAACGAAAAAATGTTACACTAAATTTTTTTCCAACCCCGATAAAGAAGTTTCACTTCAAAAAGAAAATTCAAACCAATTTAAAAATTTTCGTCCCAGTGGAAGTCTTTAACGCTGAAAGCATTTCCTCGCTGTTAATACTTATTCGTTGAGCGAGGAAAGCACCAGCTCTGGGGTCACCGGTACTAACCACTAGGCGCCTTATTTTTCAAAATTATAATTAACTAGTAGACTCGGCCAACCGTTGCTGTGGCTAAGATTTTTGTTATATTAACACCAATCCACCATGCTTTTTTGGTGGTTATGCCATTAAATTGTAGCTTATGTGAAACTTTGGTACTTTCAACACAGCGCTATCTGTTAGAATTGTGAATATCAAATAATAAACAAATATTTTGCAATAAAATAATATTGCGGGTATAAATTGAGATGTAAGCTATCCTATCTTTTAAGTCGGATCAAACTACACACGGTGTGCAAATTTGATTGATATCGGTTCGGTAGTTTAGGAGTCCATAGCGGACATACAACGTGACACGTAATTTATATATATTAAGATTAATTTAAGGTACTTCTCTACAACTCTTTTTGACCTAGTGGTAGAC
Organism: Pieris melete; assembly: GCA_963693345.1. NCBI lineage: Eukaryota > Metazoa > Arthropoda > Insecta > Lepidoptera > Pieridae > Pieris > Pieris melete. Next base: position 753,932 of record CAVNZK010000156.1, read on the forward strand.
CAGCATGTCAGCCTAGGTATCGCTGGATCGACAGAGTCAAGGACCACTGCTGCAACTAAAAGCAATTGGTGGGAGGTGACACAGGACGGAGCGCTGGAAGTTGCTCGTTTCAGAGGTTAATACACTTATGTATACTACAATATGTATGTAGTATGTATGTAAAATTGCAGCTCCTTATGACGTTTTGTACAAAAATTGGCGATTAAAAAGAGTTATTGCCAGTTCTTCTTCCGCTCTACGTTTTTGATTTGGCATTAAATGTGAATGTGTAATATAAGTGTACACAAAAAATTATATTTTGATTCTGAAAGACTCCCAAATTCGACAGTACTATATAGGCTCTTAATGTGCCGTCACTATAGTTTTTAACAGATATAAATGATTTAAGTACCTACTCGTGTAAACCCGCAGAAATCTTCTAGTTTTTTTAAGCAAACGCAAATTTAATAAGAAGTAATGTACGGTTCCTGGATTATCAGGGGTTCGAAATAATATAATAATTTTTAACTTACTCTATATTTATCACTCGCGTAATACAATAGAATATGAGCGAAATAATAACTATTATGTTAATTGCTATATAATAAGTGCAATCTAACAGAGAGAGTGCCTACGTCTGGCTATGAGCCCTGGCATGTACTTACATAGGAAATCATCACGGTTATAGATGATCGGAATGTACGAGCCTTGGCTCGTACATACTCCCCCAGGCAAAAGAGCAAAATGTACAGCCTTGGCTCGTACAAGTAGGTAAGTTCAAATGTTTCTTGCTATACAACCGTTTCAAGGGCTTCCTTTGATGCAAATTTCAAAGACGACTTTTATTTATACAGAATTTAAATTTTATACTAAACTTTGTAAAAACATCGGGGTTACAATGGCGATTTTATTCAGTTTTTTAAAGGGATATTTATACTACATAGATTAATGAAAACTTTTCATGGTTATTTGAGTGTACTGAGAAATATTATATTTATTTGCCAGCGCTTATAGTAATTTTTTCTTTAAAATTATTCTTTAGCTTATTACCAAATCATTGCTTTTTTTTTGAATTGTCCAAAATTCACACCAATTGACCTAGTCCCATGCTAAGCTGGTTAAGCTTGTGTTATGGGTACTAGGATAACATACATAGATATTATAGATAGATTGACATATAAATACATTTTTAAACACCCAAGACTTAAGCACAACACCAAATGTTCATCACATCGATGTTTGTATCAGCCGGGGATCGAACCCGGGACCCATGGATTCGCAGTCAGGAGTACTATACCAATGAGCCGTCAATGTTTATGTTAGTCTATTGAAGCTACTTTGCATTTTTGTTTACTAAGTACATGATCGTAGTATTTTCACTTAACTTATATCCTATCTATCATGAACACAGAATATAGAACATAAAGCTAGCATCTCAGTTTTTGCCGCGCACCACCACTCTCGAACCCAATAACCTATCTCAATCCATAATCCGTCATCTGAGATAGTAATCTTAATATTGTAACAAGTGTGCCAATAACCTATCGACGGATTGTAATAGCCATCTGTCGATAGAAGCTATCCATCGGAGGTCGTATCGGTGTCTGTGGATAGACCTTTGTATGAAAATGACAGTTGACGAAAGCTCGATTTCACCAGTTAATTATTTTAACAGATTTTAACTTACACCAGTTTTTAAAATAATTAAAAAAGCGTTTTTTTTTGTTTAAAACATACACATGTATGTTTAATGTTATTTGTACGGTTTTATTTACTTTATTTGGTTTACATTGATTATCAAATATGAGTGAAAACTCGGTAAATTGGAACGACAAAGAGCATTTTATCCGTCGCCAAAAATGGATTGTTTTCGTAGGGTTTAGTTATTGGGATGCAGATAGGTGATCGATCGATTGCCACGGCCTGATCTCAGATTGAAAACAATCGTGGATTGATTATTGGGTTCGGGCGTATGTGGAACCAGTTGCCCACCGAAGTATTTCTATTTAAAGTGAAAGTATACTTATCAATAGTTGTCTACACATGCAAATCTAACGCATATGTTAAAAGGGATATGTACTCCTAGGGAAATGTTCACAGGAAATTCATCTTTATTTCTATAACATTCAGATTATTTTAGTTTATAGCCAATTCTAGTCAATAAGCCACTTCGACGCCTTTTAGTCTAGACGTTAGGGGAGCCTAGCTTATGAGAGAATGTTTAATACAGTGTTCGTGTGTATATAAATCAAGTCAGGTAGTTTTTGCTTACTAAATTACATAATCAACATCTATTGGGTACTAGGGCAAAAACCATTGGTTTCTATAACATATTGATTGAGACGACTCATTGGTCTAGTGGTTAGTACCCCTAACTGCGAATCCATGGGTCCCGGGTTCGATCCCCGGCTGAGACGAACATCGATGCGATGCGCATTTGGTGTTTTGCTTAGGTCTTGGGTGATAAAAATGTATTTATATGTCTATCTATCTATAATATGTATGTATATCCGTTGCCTAGTACCCATTACACAAGCTTCACCAGCTTAGTATGGGACTAGGTCAATTGGTGTGAATTGTCTTTAAAAAAAATAATAATAATAATATTAATTATGACTGAATACACACAAATACTGTATATGTGTTGGAAATAAAAAAAACCAATGGCGCTACAACCATTTTAGGTCTGGGCCTCAGATTTCTGTATCTGTTTCATGATCATTTGACAATCTAATAGGCAAGAAGGTGATCAGCCTTCAGTGCCTGACGCCGTTGACTTTTTTGGGTCTAAGGCAAGCCGGTTTCCTCACGATGTTTTCCTTCACCGTTAGAGAGAATGTTAAATACGCACATAGAAAGAAAGTCCACTGGTGCACAGCCGGGGATCGAACCTACGACCTCAGGGATGAGAGTCGCACGCTGAAGTCACAAGGCCAACACTGCTCCAAAATTTATCAAAATATCACACGAGTAAGTCCTTTTGTGGGAAATAAAGTTTTAATAAATTGACGATGTGACTACATTTTAAGACTTGTAAAACTGACTTCTAAACTAATTATGAAATGATAATCTCAACTCAAAAATTTTGTTATAACCAGCTTTATATTAGCTTTGATATTAATATAGTGTGGAGGATCATTTCTTCCAACCAAGAGGGTTCTAGACCAGTCTAACCATTGACTGGCCGGCGGTCCCAGTGTTGTATATTTTGATACGTAGTAAAAAATGTTATAACCATTTGTTACATCAACTATAGTTAAATGACTAACCATTAGTAAAATCGTAAATGCGTTTTTCAATGTCTATTTTAACTATAGTTAAACTTAACAATTGGTCAATTTGTTGCCAGTGCAATGAGCAATGACATCCTAAAAAATGTGGTTCTTTTTTGTGGGGAATATTTATTTTGTATGACAACACTAGACATATTGAGTGAATGAAATCCAGTTTTGCCATCTTCATTCGTAATTTGCTCTTTGAAGACTTTGAAATGTCAAATTAATCTAAATAACACGATCGCCATTATAAATAAAGTGAAGTAAATAACACGATATAAATAAAGTTGTTTTTCTGTGTTTAAATACGGTTTATACCTTTTACGATACTTAACCGAAGTGTTAGTGTTATTTAAAATACCTTTAATAAAGGTCTAGGCACATAATTATATTTATTCTTGTTTTCAACTGTGTCCTACAACAAAAGGATTTTTTTTTAACCCTTTGCAAACAAGGAAGCGGATTATGATCCACACACATAAAAAAATGAGGTTTTGAAACAAAAACAAGCAAAAAGATAGCTTGATTTCTCCAATTATGCTAAGGAAGAGCATCAATTGCTGCACAAAGAAGAGGCCCACCAAAAATCTATGCTGCATAAAGAGGAGGCGCACCA
>CAVNZK010000157.1:0-77276 GCA_963693345.1 Pieris melete
GAAAATATATTAATACAATAATGATAGTGTATCATTATTTTCTCAGTCCTATTAATTAAATGTAAAGCAAGAAGACTTATGAAATAAAAGTAAAGCATTCTGTCCTCTTAGTAAGGATGGACATTAAACAGAAAAGTGACCTCCATTTTTGATTTGTTTATTATCAATATTTTATTTATATTGTAGCGTAAAAGTAATTTGAATGCGATCTCAGAATCTGCCTATCGAGGAAGTCTATCGACAGTAGTCAGGCTACTTGCGAATTAATGCAGTGAAACGGCAGGGCACATCTTTAATTTTATTTATTTGTTTGTAGACAAACACGAGCCATGTTGGCCGAGTGGTAGCAGCATGCAACTCTCATCCTTGGGGTTGTAGGTTCGAACCCCGGGTGTGCACCAATAGAATTTCTGTCTATTTGCGCGTTTTACGCTCGCTCGTACGTGCGGAAACCGGCATGCCTTAGACCCATAATCGACGCCGTGTGTCAAGCACAGAAAGCTAATCACCTACTTACCTATTCGAAAAAGTTAATGATCACAAATCAGTTAGAGAAATCTGAGGCCAGACGTAAAATCTTGTAGCGCCACTGGTTTTGTAACTACCTGGGGGTCTAGCCAAGATGGCTTAACGGTAGTGTATGTAGAAAGTCGAAAACTAAATTTGTATGAAAATGACAGCTCGTGTCGACAGTCGGTAGCCTAGGCCCTAAAGGCGTGAGTCGGGATACAATAAGCGACGCCATGACAGTGCTACGAAAAGACACACATTAACGCTTACGCTATTCGGTAGCCAACGGCCAATTAATGTTTCGGCAGTGTAGAAAAAACGGCGTTTCTCCGCCATGTTTTAGCGTGATCTCAAAAGCTGCTGTTTGCAATAATTCAGTACAACTATTGCCATCTTTAATGACTACCGTTTTAAAATTTTATTTTGGACGTTTTAACGAAATGGTTTTAACTTGTTATCTGTATTTTTTTAACGTTCTCGTGTAATTGTAATAATTTAAACTAGAGTTAATATTTTTAAGTTAAGAGTTTTAGTTTTTCTATGAATCAATGCGAGGATAACATAAAATAGACACAGATAAATATGAAAATATCAAGAAAATCAGCAAATTAGTAGAGGTAAATCCTAGTTATATTGCATATCTTTTATTGATATTTATATTGCATGTAAGTTCATGAAATTGTTCTTTAATTTGATAAATACATATAACATTTAATATTGCATATATTATGTAATCGCAAAGTAAAATGATTGACAATTTTATTTGTATATTTCAGATGAGAAAGCAGTCACTAATGAACATAATTAGAAGTTCTAAATATATTTTATTGTAGTTATAATCGAAGCTGATAATGATATAATATTGATTTAAATTAATCAAAAATGTGGATTTATACTTTATGAACTTTAGAAATATAAAATCTAGTGAGCATTACTAAGTAATGGTAAGCAGATATTTTCTTTAATTATTTACTAAGTCAATATACTAGAGAAGTTATTATAATATTGTTAATGAATGAGAAGTTTGAATTCAAGTCCCTTGGGAGTTACTGACATTGTTTGGTCATTAAAAACTATAATTGACAATAAGCAGCAAAGTGACAAATTAAGTATATTTTTAAGTTTAGAATTAAGTAAAGAGTTTTAATATTAAAGTTACCTATTGAACAAACCTTGGACCGATCTTAGTTTAGTTAGTCAGTTTTCTATTTGATCAAAGTACTAACTAAAATATTTTCTTTTCAGAAAAAGAGAAGCTAATAAGACAACTAAAAATATTAAAAAAAAACCACAAATGGACAAGTTTTATTAGTCTTATCTTTTATTAATTTAAGTGTTATATTATGTACCAGAAAATGGGGAATGAAGCATTTTATGAATAATGTAAAAAATAAGACAAGTGGAGTATGAAATAATGGTTAAATAATAATTAATAATAATTACCTCATGAACAGGAAACAGTAACTGAAACTATGTTCTTCCACATTTAATCTTAATAAGTTCAGCAGTTTGAATGTTAATGAGATATTATTATAAACAAACTAGATTTGTAGATTTTGGGAAGAATTAAATCTTTAAAAAAACTATTATTATTCACAATTCTTGTGTTAAGGAAACAATCACTGTTTTTTTAATCACCCAGGATGTATTCATAGTAACTGTAGGTATCATAGTAATTTTATGAAATCATCACAACATCTAACGTTAGGTTTTATGAATTGAACAATTTTTTGTATATAACAGCACACAAACAAGATATTGACATTGCTGCAAATTAACACTTACATTTATTAGTTAATTATCTACATATATAAATATGAATACATCTGCATTTCTTAGTAATGCATTGAATTTGGTGCACCTGTGTGTGTTCTGTAGTAATGTCTGTATTGTTTAATAAGTTGTTACATATGCTTATTTTTCTATGTAGACAGCATTATGTTAAGGAAGATATTTGGTGCCTTATTTTAATAAAAAATAACCATAACTGAAACATTTTTATTTTGCTACCTATTTGTTTAATATTCCTAACTGTTAGTAGGTACGCGTCATTTATATATGCATTATCTGTATATTCTTATAAAATAAACTAATATTATTAACCACTTTAATGGCTTTTCCTACTAAAGAAGACATAGGTAAATTACCAAAAATAAAACTGACAAATACATAACATACAATGTTTATTTCTTACATATACAGATTTTGCATTTACATATTAACTAGTAGCAAACTTAAATTTATATCAAAGATGTTGGAGCATCAATATGGAATCAAAGGTTGATTAAGGGTTATAATTTCATACGAGACTAAGTTTCTATTTTATAATTTTTATTAATCCCTCTTTTCATTTTATTGAGTACTTGCTGTTTTTCAATTCTCACTTCCTAAAAGTATAAATTTATTATATAAACAAAACAAAATTTATTATAAACTGAAATTGTTTGTTGGACATAAACAGAGATAATTCCAACTAGTAGCAAATCACTAATAAAATCGACACTTATATATAAATCTACTTTCAAAATGTTCAACCATAAACACTAAACCTAATTAAAGCTTAAATCAAACTCTAATTTCAGTGTTCACACTAGTCTACGTTTTTTTTCTATTGTTTTTTAATTCCTTGGACTATCCTTCTATTCCTTATTAACTTCTAGTCAACCTTATTTTCACTCTTTATTTATCAACCCACAGTACTATTTCTGTTGTTTCTTCTAAGCGGTAACAAAATATGTTGCTTCTTCATTTTGCAGATAATAGCTGTGAGGTCAAATCCTAAAAATATCAAAGTATGAGTACTACTAATTAATATATCACGATTATGCAATTTCAAAATATTGTGTTTATTTGTAGCCTTAAATTTCTGAGAAAACATGAAATAAACCATAATTAATTTAAACATGGAATTAAAATTCATATATTCACTTTGCACCTTCCGTAAATTCCACTTAAATCGAAAATTGTTCAGACCTTGCTGACATTCTAATGTCCCTTTTGCAGCTAATTTACAATAATATTGTAGTTTTAACTTTTATTTGTTTATAAAAGTGACATTAGGAATACATTTAAACCAGAGACAATATGACGGAATAAGGTGCTACGAACAGCAGCTCGCATCTACGCTGTCGACTTTGCGGTAATGTATCGACATGCCTCTTGGCTACGAACGAAGCGTTTTCGACAGTACGATTACGCAAAAGCGGTAGTGTATGTAGAATACTTTTCGACACCAATATGGCTAGACCCCCTGTCTGTGTTACAAAACCAGAGTAGAGTATCATTTTATTTATGTACGATCGAATGATCGTATAAAAAATATGAATATATTTAACATAATATGATGACGTAGTAACCATAACAAAGATGTGATACCCGTTCAGCGGTCAAGTATAATATTTGTTAGAGGTTTTCAAGCTACAGATATACATAATATTACCATTCTTAGCTTATTTATTAAGCTTAAACCGCGGTAACGAATTAACAGCTCATTTAATAGTCCATTGAAAAGTTACATTTGGGGTTGCGTTTTTCAGACGACGCAATTTTATTTATGGAACATGCAGGGGGGGTCAATACAAGCTTAACTCCAAGTTTGTGGGGTTGGCGTGCTTGTCCCCCGGCCGCCATCTTGGATAAAGGGGTCCAAAAACCATGTTTTTGGCTATATCTCCTGAACTATCCATTGTACATAAAACTTGCAAAGACACATTTTGTAGCAAATCGCTGTGTCTACGATTATGTCCATGTAACTTTTTATCATAAATCCAAAATTCAAAAAGTTATGAATAAAAAAGTGATAGCTAGCTACCATTCTAATAAATGATTGATAATATAATTATGTCGAAGATTACCATATCAGCAAGTTGTCTGTGGAATAGGCCTACTAGGAATACCAATAAGTAAAATTGTAGGAATAAAAAAAAAATATATTTGGAAAATTTGTTTAAAATAAACGAGAGATCTTAAAAGTAAGGTAAAACTGCTGTTTTGATCGGCTTGTCATGAGCATTGACGCACCTAGTCAACTTTAGAAATAGAAAATATTTTAACTTTTATTACTTATAACTTTTTAAATTTTGGATTTATGATAAAAAGTTACATAAACATAATTGTAGGCACAGCGATTTGCTACAAAATGTGTCTTTACAAGTTAAATGTAGGATGGATAGTTTAGGAGATATAGCCAAAAACGTGGTTTTTGACCCCTTTTTCCAAGATGGCGGCCGTGGGACAAGGGTTGCGACCCCACAAACTTGGTTTTAGCTTTACACTGACCCCCCCTACACATCAAAAAAATAAAATTGCGTCCTCTAAAAAACGCAAGGTTAGGCCTAAAAAATGTAACATTTCAATGGACTATAGCCAATGGCTACATTATATAGTACACTACAAGCTATAATTATTCTTGCTGCTGCAGTTGGTTTATAATGCAGTGTACGATGTCTGAGTCTGTCAAAGCAACGCTCAATACAATTACGCGCTCTAACTTGCCTCTCTGTATATGTCGCCTCAGGTGTTCCTGGCACTGCATTTAGAATTGGAGTCATGAGCCATGGTCATTCTTCATTATTGGGCTGTTGAGGAGGTATAAAAATGTACTTTGTAAATAGGTATATATTGTTTACGTGTTCTAAGTACATACAGAATTGTAGAATAAGTAAAGCAAAAATTGTTTAATTTATTTACTAATGCTACATAAAGCATTAAGTATAAAATTATAATATTTATACGAAATCAAAAATGTAATGTTTAAGTATTCAATAAACTATGTTCTAATATAATTGATGTGTATGTGTATAAATATAAATGTAAAATTTGTGATGTCTTCTTTTCTTATATGTATATGTTAACGTAAAATTGTAAACACCGTTAGATTGTAATCTATCTCGCGAGATTATAAACTGTCGAAAGATTGTGAACCTCAACGAACTGCTTACAATTTAACGTATTATTATTCGGTAGATTGTACTACACTAACTTAGTTATCATTCAAACTTTGGTCAATTACAGATTAATTTTACTTTCCAACAATTTCATATAACTATCGAATAATAAGGGGGGAGGGGTGTAGTAATCACCCCCCACAAATTTTGCGCTTAGGAAACCAAAAAAAAATTTTTTTTTTTTTTTTTTACCTGGGGAAACCCACTTACGGGCCCCCACGCCTGGGCAAGTGTGAATGGCGCGGGGAGTGTGGGGGTCAAGGTCGTAAAATGCGATGACCCCATACCCACTAAAACCACCAGGGCCCAATCCATAGTGCATGTAGAGCCGGGTCGTGGTAGCAGCCAGTAGGCTTCTATCCACTTCAGCAGCAGTGAATGAAAAAATAAATTAACATATGTAAGCAAAATAAAATAGCAAAATAAGCAGTATAGCATAATAAGCAATATAGCAAAATACGAGTATAGTAAATAGTTAAAAAAATAGTAAAGTGTTATTTTAATTTATAGATATATTTAATTGCTATAAGTAGCTCCGAAAAGGGGTCTTTTTTATATTTCTTATTGTTTCGCCGCCATAGGTATTCGTATAAATGATCAGTGAAATTTTCGGTATTATTATAATTATCTTTCTTAAAAAATCGCTTAACTGCTCTCCATTGAGACTCGATTCTTTGAGTATGTGTTCCATCTTCAGCCACAAAGGGGTTGTCTGGATTCGAGTGGTTGACCTTCTTATGTAGGTATCCATGCTCAGACAAGCAATCATATGCTCGCCAGAAGTCGGTGTCGACTTCTACGTGTTTCTGTATTAGAGGAACTAATACTTCCGCAAAGCGAATATTATCTGAGCACACTTCCAATCTTAGATCTTCTGAATTGTCTTCAATCATACCGAGGACCCAATGGCCCTCAATATGTCGTCCTACAACAATTAAAGAATTAAAATAACACTCTAGGGGTAAAACGGACTTGTAACACAATCAATGTTGTCATTAATGCGGACCTAACATAACCAAAATCTAGTTTACATGTAGGGTAAAAGCCGGATAGTTGCCTCGGTCGGATACATGCCCCGGTGTTTAAAAAACTATGTTAAGATTATAATTTGTATTGGCGCTTTACTACAATAAGTAGTGACTGCCTCTAAGGCCTAAATGCCACGTAAGCCATCGGAATAGGCCCAAGTGTTTTTCCGTGTAAGCAAAAATCTTCCGCGGCGAAACTTTGACGGGCGTTATAATTATATTGTTAAGTAATCTCTATTGAATATTTTTATTACTGATCGTGGTTTCTGTCAACTTTTTGTTTCTTTGCATGCATTAGAGTTTAAATTACACTGTTTGTCATGTTTTCTCTCATCAACATCAACTGGACAGAAGATAGCTTAGCACTTGCCTTCGAAAAATTAAGACAAAGTTGGGATTAAAGCACAACTTTATTAATGAGAGTAAAATGACTGGACCTCAATGGCTAAAATCCTGATTTAACTTTGAGACAAGCTGAGGGTTTATCAATTGAAAGAGCGAAGGGTCTCAACAGAACAGAAGTTGCAATTTTTTTTCAAGCTCTTGACAACTATTTTAACTGAGAATAATTTGCTGGACAAGCCAGATAAAATATTTAACATGGATGAAAGCGGTGTCCAACTCAATAATAAAATTGGTAAAGTATTAGCTAAGAAAGGTGCTAAAGCAGTTAAATCAGTTACTTCCGGTGAAAAAGGAGAAAAATTACTGTTGTTTCTTAATATTTCAAATTGTATTTAATAAAAGATCTCAGTAAATTATAAAGACTGTTAAATAAATAATAAAGATTACTCTAATTGATATAAATTCATTGCTATCCAAAATAAAATCGCACGAGGCAAGTATCCCCCGAAGCATTTTCTACGCTAGGCTACTATCCGCCATAGTAGGCAACTATCCCTTTTCTGAGAGGTGAAATAAAACAGTATTTATTCAAAACCATTGTTAATTATGTATACAAAAATAGGCTTTTATAGAAGAAAAAAGACCTAAGTTTCGAGATACATACTAAATAATTTTCAGCATGTTCATATTTAAAAAATATAAAGCTTTTTTAAAAGTGGGGCAACTATCCGGCTTTTCCCCTAGATAAATAATAATGTAACAGTTAACATGTAGTAAATATAATTTATTGAGCTATAAAAGACTTACCTCGGTTGTATTTTCGTTTCCCAAATTTTGATTCGTCTATCTGCACAATCTTTCCTTTAAATTGATTCTTGTCCATTTGATAAATAACTATGGTTTCTCTACAATAATTAAACCAATCATTAATAGTGCCTCGACTTAAGCATTGTTGTCCATCTTCTTTATATGGATCTTCATTAATAGTTGTATAATAACTCCAATTTTGTGAATATGCATTTAGTAAATAGAAGACATGTACTAAGTCTAATTTAATGTTTTCGAAAAATGTTCCTTTATTTCTAGATACTCTTGATTTTGATTTGCAAATTCCTTTTACACAAGACCATGTGCCAAATGTTTTATTCGTCGATTTAATTATTTTCATGGGTACACGATGTCTTCCACATTGCTTTTGAGAATGCACTAATCCATGTTCTTCAGCGAATGCCATACACTGCTCATTATTGCCTAAAGTTTTATTTAGTTTAGTTAAATTCCACATTTTGAGAACTTCATCTTTAAAAAGATGACGATCCTCCAAGGGCCCATCATCCTCAAAAGCCGGTCTAGGAAGCGTTGTGCTTGTAGAGTTCAGTTCAGGTTCAGTAGGTTTGGTGGTACCACACCCACGTCCACTATTTGTAGACGCCATTATATGAAATCTGAAAATGATCGCAAGAAATCAGTGTCTAGTATGTATGTAAAGTAAAGTTTAAAAAAAATGCTAATAAAATAACGCACATTCACGTAAAAAGTAACGGCTTTTTAACGGATATTTTGCACTTTATCACTGTTCACACAGGTTATTTAAAAAAATATTAATACACTAACCTAAGATGATGATGATGTACTCAAAAGCCGATCTAAGAAGCGTTGTGCTTGTAGAGTTCGGTTCAGATTCAGTAGGTTTGGTGGTACCACACCCACGTCCACTATTTGTAGACGCCATTATATGAAATCTGAAAATGATCGCAAGAAATCAGTGTCTAGTATGTATATAAAGCCAAGTTTTAAAAAATTGCTAATAAAATAACGCACATTCAAGCAAAAATAAAAAAACCTAAAAAGTAACGGTTTTTAACTGATATTTTGCACTTGATCACTGTGAACACACACTGTTCTGGCAAAATCCACATTCAAAATGGCCGATTGCGTTTATACTTTATAAAATGAATAGAGATGTGAAAAATAATCTATTCTGTGAAAGTGAAAATCTAGATTTTAAATCCGATTTTGTATTCGATTTGAGTTTCAGTTGAACAGTTATTTTAAAAAAATATTATTATATAACCTAACCAATCTAAATAATATTTTTTTTTGTGGACAGCTCCGGCGCTACGGGATATGCACCCCCTCCACCCTTGCGTACCAAAGCACTGGCATTATGAAAGCTGTAGCGGCTGAGGCTGGTACCAAAAAGCCGAGGTTACAGCGGGTGGGGGCTGCTCTTCCTCCGCGCCTCCGATTATTTATATACACTCTAGGGGTAAGGCAGACAAGACCACGTGGATAGTGGGGTGCTTTGATTCGGTTTTGGGTACTATTTGAATAATTTAATAATTTTCGGAACCATACATTAATTAAAACATGAAGTTAATGTAATGTATGTATGTACAAGTAATGCTTAAATTAGGTTCAACTATAAAATTAACAAATGAGGATATAATCGATCCAATTAATTTACCGAAAATGACACATCACTTATAACCAATAGAAAAGTAGTTAGATAATGGCGGATTGTTTATAATTTCAATACAATTGACAAAAGTTAAAAAAAAATTTTGAAGTTATACTTCTTTAGGCGCGTTATGAAAAATTTATGAGAGTGAAATTTTACGATGCGCGCGCACCGTGACACAAAATTCAGTATGGGCGCCGAGCGTGCGCTAGCGAGATGGGAATTAGACAATCTACTTGTAGTACCTTTTAAACAAATAAATTGAATTAATAATATAATATAATAATTATTAATATTAATGAATAATTGAATAATATACTAAACATTAAATATTGTTAAGTTATTTACGCTTAATATTGATTATTAATTATTTAATATTTAAAAAAAATAAAGAAAGCCAAAGAAGTATAACTTCTTACGCGCGTACATAAGTACACGCACCATATTTTTTTTTAAATACTTTGACGCTTATCCTAAAGCTAAAATCACTTGGAGGTGTTCCAATCAAGGGTCCCCGAGCCTCCTGCATAATCAGTATCATCAAATTCCAACGCATTGATATCAACCCCAACCCGTTATTTATGTTTACCACCATTTACACTTTCCCTTCCATAAAGATTTCAAGATCATTGACCAAATCAGTCCAGCAATTCTTGAGTTTAAGTTAGACAAACAAAAGCAATTACATATTAATATTTATATATATATATATGTATGTTTAGTAATATGAGTTATAATGAGAGGATACGTGCTGTAAAGTATACAAACTGCAGGGACAGTGATATTATAAGTACTAGTATATATATATATATATGGTTTCAATTAACATACCATTTGAACATTTATAGAATGGTAGCCATTTCTATTAAAATATAAATGCTCATCTGTAGAAGGCCTAACAATAGCAACATGAGTGCAATCAATACAGCCTACAACTCCTGGCAGTCCATACTGTTGCTGAAAACTAAATATTTTATTTATAGATTAAGATAGTATATAACCTGTCTTAATTTTTTTTAAGTATATTAGGTTTAAGGAAACATTTAATTAGCTAAACAAAAATCTAGTATAAAATATTTGCTTCCAATTTCTAAGAGAGTTATGTTACAACATTACTATTAAATTAAATAATACTCACTTAACTTTGTTTTCTGATCTTTGTTGTAATGTACATGGAAATCTGATCCATTTATTTAATATTGACGGATTATTTAAGGCGCCAACGACTTCTTGTATGCACCTACCGACACTTCTTTGAGCTATCTGCACAGACAGGCCTACAATGCGTTGGTACGATCCTGAGGCTAAAAAACTTAGCGTACAGAGAACCTGAAAAAATAAACCGTTATAATTTCATTTTACACGTAATATAGGGTTCAGTGGCATAAGCCTAGATTTTAAGCAAACGTAAATTATCATAATGTAAATTTACTTGCCTTCACCTCTAAACTAATTTCGTTCGTTCCTTTGAGATTTGTTAAGCTGCGAATATCAGGCTTCTAAAGGAAGCTTTGTTCAACCTGTATGAGGAAATAAAATCCTCCTCTCTTTGCCGTTAAAATGCCGTTCGCGGCGAAGACGCGGCACTAGGACCCGGGTCCCGCTCTAACGTGTTTAGTAAATCGTCTACACTACAGCACTCGCGTATGTATGGCGTCGGGCCTGTATAAACGGCACTCACATTTTCGGTTGCGCGCGACGACCTTACACCGAATAGCGACGCCGCATTAACTAGGTCAGTAGGCGCGGCGCAATCCGATGACGTCACGTTTGGCGCGCGATGCGGAAGGGGAGGCGCGACGGACGGATCGCGCGCGGTATTGGTTGGCTCGGTGCCAGCGCGCGATGTTTCCGACACGGTGGGCGGGGCGAACGACAACATGGCGTCGTTGGAGGCGTGGCTTGTTTTCTCCGATGCGGTGAACAAGCCAACGGCGTCATCGGGGGCGTGGCCTGCTGACGTCACATATTGGATTGGATTGCGATGTCTTACGAGCTGGAGTTAGGCTTCGCCTCTGATGAGGCGGGTGTTGGTCGGGGTGTTCAGTAGAACGGCTGCGACTCGGCTGAGGCAAAGCTGGCTCCGCAAAGCTGGAACTGCTTGGCGCAGCCTGGTGCTTAGCCGTGGCCGAGCTGGCCGCTGTTTTGCGCTCAATGTTTGACGGTCCGGGGTTGGCGGCAGCCTCGGCACCCGCAGGGGGCCTCGCTCGACCTGAACGGGAGCGTGGGCGCTGCGGGCCTATGGATTTATATCGTTAGTTAGGCCCCGACACCAAAAACTGTGGCATTGTTTTTGAATGTGCAATTTGTATAGAAGGTACGGTCGAAACTAGTGTCATCTCTTTTTCACCTACATTAGTTGCAAACACTACTTTCTCTTTCGTGCACTCGCCATTTACATTTGTTATTTTAGACAGTGCGGAAGGAAAAATAAAAGTTTTTAAATCAAGTCGCAATACTTACGAGTGAAATGTTACACCTCTGGCTTTATTTGTGTTTCTAGAATTGTTGTTGCACTTTAGAAAGGCACACGATTAAATCCACGTCATTAAATTTGAAAATGATGCAGATTAGGAGATTGAGACACGTTAACGGTCAGTACGGTATTTATGGACAAATAATTAATGTTCCTGTGTCTATAGATTCAATGGTTCGTACTCTCCCTAGAAGTTTATCTGATGATCACTGCATCAATGTGCACATTAAACGCAAGACAATCCATAAATCCAGTTATTTGCATGGTATAATAAACAAAGGTACAGTAAAAATTTGGCTCCAATTTTTATTAAAGTCGCCATTATATACTATGTATGATATTAAGGTTGACGAATCCTTTTTTGAAAACAATAAATAAATAAATAAACGGGGGTAATTCTACAATACTTCTCACGTACTTATCTAAAATACTGAATCGAAATTATGTAATTTTTACTTCATTTTTCTACGGTACATTTAAAACTCATAATTATTCAACAATTATTTATTTTTTTGTTTACAATTGTTTATATAATTTGTTTTTATCTGTCTTATATTATTTCTGTTTTCTTAGAAAAAGAGTTAGTTCGCGTAAAGAAGACGACAGAGGCGTTCAGTAACTTAACTCAGTAACTTCCTAGGCGTAGGTGCGACCAGGTCTTCAAAGTCTGCCCGAGAGAGGGAACTTGATAGAAGATCAGATTATAGCGATCAGCTTAAATCGTGGGGATCGGCAGATAATATACAGGTACTGTCTGCGAGTTATTGTGTTTAAAAATTAAATTTTGTGTACATGTCTAATCAAATGATACAGTTATAATAATTTTAGTAAAAACAAATATTATGTCTAGGACATTGTCAATACATAATATTTTCTGAAACAACGCCATCTATGAATGTAGTATATGATTAGTTCGCGTGTCTTAAATTTCAAAATTAATGGTCCAAACTGGCACCGACAACTTAGTTTATTCGTTTTCCGCTAGATGTCTCTATATCAAATTTCTAAACTTACGTAATACGTAGAATGTCCAATAGATGTCGCGACTGTTTCTTTTAACTTCGTTTTAACACAGTAAAACTACTTAATATACAAAACAGTGTTTGTTCGAACACTTATAACTCGAGAACGGTAGGATCGATTTTAATGATTTATAGAATAGTAGAATAACTATTAAAACATTGGTTGGTTGAAGAATAACATAGGATTTCCAACATTTAAGGTTCATCCCGTCGATCCGGTAAACTCTCCCCTCATCTAAACATATTTAATTAAAGATAGTGATGAGATAATGGCGTATTTTAGATGTAAAAAATGTAGAATAATGTGAGTAATGAAAGATGATTGATATACCTATTTGGCTGACAAATTTTGTAATGTTGAGAAGCGCAATTTGGTGATAGGGTTTCGGCGTTCAACTATTACGTCACGCAATTTTTGGAGATAATTATTGAGCAACGCGCCGTAACGTTTTACTATACCCAAGTATATAATTGTGTAAATATTATTATTCAGGCAGAATGCAGATGTTAATGATAATTGTCATCAGACACTATCAGCATGACGTGGCAAACACAAACATGTCATGTATTGAAACGTGTATCGTGTTATGGTGGGTGGCCAGGTAAGCGGTTATTAAAATAAGACGACATTACTGTTATTCATAAACATATATTCAGCCATGACAGGCGGTCCGAGACATACTACAGGAAACGGAAACCCATAGATAATATTAAATCATAGATACGTAACATCTCCCTTATTAAGAAAAGAAAACATGGCATGAAGTGGAACATAGTACGTACGTAAGTATACACTTTTTATTTTTTTTTATATTGACAAAATTCTTACATACTATTAGACTGACATTTTCAATTTTGACAGTTCTCACATTGACGTCTACTAAATTGACATAACTGTGTTTTGACAGCTACACAAAAAAAAATTAGGTTAAAGACATTAAACAATACATTTACAAACTAAGTACAAATTATGAACTTAATCTAGACTAATTACCAAAATCTTCGGGACTCTATGATAGCTCTGCCGAATGAAGAATAAGTTGTGTGGTGAGTACGTGTATTTGGTGTATGTGATGTGTTTGTTTTTGTTTTAGATTCTTGGACAGGATTATTTCTACAAGGGGATTGATAATTCGATAGAGGAGAAGGCGATACATTGGAAGGGGACGTTGGATCAGTATCTAGTGGGACTGACGGAGATGGAAGTGAACTACTACTAGGAGGGGACTCAGAGGGTGAAAGTTTTGGTTGTAGGATGTGTTGGCGATTACGACGAAAAGTACCTTCCGGGGAGACAATAGTAAATGATCTAGGCTGTGGACCTATGTCGAAACAACCTCAGTTTTTGATTGCATTTTTCAAAACACCAACACGTGGGCGTGATCATGTTATTTATTTTTCAAGTTATTTAAGTTTAACCTATGTTATATATATCGATAAATACATATATATATTTAGTTACATCAATCCGTCAATATCGCGAGCACTTTGTTGATCCGAAAACCTATGTTGATCCGGGTGGTTTTTGTTGATCCAATATAATATTTTTCATACAAATGTGGTTCCGACCGGATCAACGATATACTCCGTTGAAGTTAAGTTACGAAACGCAACCGAAATGTTGATCCAATATACAAATCCACTCCGATAGTTGTTATTTTGTTGTTTAATTAGTTTGCCAATAAGCTAATATACATCACATAACTTGATTAAACTTAAGAATGTAATAAGGAAAATTGATTTATTGACCATTATTTATTCTTTTTAAATTTATGATGGATACTATTACTTCTTAATCATTACATAATAATAATATTAAAAAGTCTGTACAAATATTAATATATTACAAGTATTACTATCAATACATACTGTATTATATTCTAATTTTATAACATTTAGTTAAAAAATATTGTTTTTGAAATCGAGATAAGTATGTAATATACTTCAATAACATAACTTACATATTTACAAAAAAAAACACACATTACACATGACATAACATACAGAAAACAATTCAATTTGTACATTAAATAGAATTAAAAAAGTCTCATAAACAAATATTGATGCTTGAATGACTATGAGTATTTCGAACATTTTATCCTGAATTCATATTTGAAATATTTAAAGGTGTCAAAATAATGTAAGCCACAAACACTGAAGTATTTGAATGTGTTCATTAAAGAATTAGTTAGTGTAAAAAATGTGCGTGTACTAGGTGTAAACACGTAAGAAGTGAAACTTCTTTGACCTTATTTTTCGAAAAATGATCTACTATATGCAACTTTACAGAAATTGGTTAAATAAAGTTAAATTAGATAAAGTTTAACAAAAGGCTTTTATTATCATAGACATGAATACAAATACAATTATTTCAATTTTACTTATTACTGTACTACTATGTAGTACTAAGATTATTACAGAATTTCATTAATTGTAATATAATTATTACTATCATTGATGTCATTATTATATATTTGTGTTATTAATGGCTTATGGTAACTGAAATACGAAATATATTGTTTACATTCCACAAAATTTAATAACCGAGCGAAAACTCCATCAATTGTAGTGCCGGATCTCGTTGTCGACGTTTGAGGATTGTTTATCATGGATAAATTCAGTTTATCTTTCAAAAATTCAATTAGTTTCAAAGATTTTTCTGATGCAAAATTGATATTAAAATCTCCACTTAATATCATCGGTATTTTATCATTGTTGTTGCCGAGTAAAGAGGCACCTATCAATAATATCGTCCACCTTCTGATTAGGAGATATATATATATATATATTGCAACAATTAAATTTTTTTATCCCATTTACCATTGTGCATTGAGCCATACATAAATCACCAATTGCTGAAGTTAGTGAACCATGAAAGTCAGGAGAAAGAACAGAAAAATCTATCGATGAAGTTACAATGTTAGCAACATCTTTAGAATTATGATATATTCCTACACCTCCTGCTCTTGTGTTCAGCCGTTTCAATTGTGCAATGCAATTGAAATCAGTAATGTTTATTTCACTGTCATTGTTTAGCAATGTTTCAGACAGAACTAAAACATTCGAATTTTTCACAATTGAATCATCCAGGTCAGCTACATGAGCTCTAAGGGTGAGATCTATAGTGCGCACGTAGACTTTGCTCTGACTTAACTATCGAGCTCAGACACAGTCGGTATTTAAAGAGCAAACTGCGAATCTCTCCCTAGTGTTGGCTTAGCTTAATCTCAAGTCCACGAAATCGACGACTTCGGACTTACCAAAAACTTTGACTATAAGCCTAACAAAAATAATGGCCTAAAATATGCTTTACCATGATATCTTTAACTGGACTTTTTATTTTTGTCGGTTTTTAATGAACGGTGTTGCCATTTTGTATCGGAGTTCCATAGACTTTGGGAAAAATAGAATTTGAATTCAAAGAAATTATAAATGATCTTGATAAATACCTATGAAATGCATGAATTAAAATAATTACACATTATTATGGTATTTATTGTGGTTTATATATATTATTTATGTAATTGTTCAAACCCCATTTTTGAGAAATCTTAAAAATAACTGGTGTGATTTTGTATGTCACCTGGCAGCCCTGGCATATTATAGTGACAATTGACAATTGACTTCCTTTTTGGCGGGAAAAGGAGAGCCGCGTTTTTCAAATAAAATTTTGTTTTATTTTAAATTAAATTGTCTTTTTCAAGACAGAGTGCTTTTGGAGGAGAATAATGTCTTCAGAGAGTGATGGTGATGAAGACGGGTCTACAAAGTCACCCGTAGACTCGAAAAAGAGGCGATTTGATAACTCTTTAAAATCGAATGATGATAAGTATAAACCTTACTTTAAACCCGACTACAAGCGATCCTACCCGGATAATAGTAACATAGAAGAGTTCCCTGTTTACGTACAGGGAATTAAACTGGAAGATAAGATAGGTAATAAAAATCCTTTGCATTTATCAAAAATTTTCAAAAACGTGAAGGGCATTAAGGAATGTCGTCGAGTTAATGCGGCCAAAATTATGCTGGTTTTCAAACAAGCTGCAGCTGCTAATGATTTTCTGAGTCACGTTAGCTTACGTGACAATAATATGAAAGCTTTTGTACCAGCCTCTACGGTGGAGCGAGTGGGTAAATAATTTATGTTACCTGGAATAGGAAAAAAATTAATAAGATATTGTCTATTATTCATACAGTATCCTTTTTAAGTGTTAAAATGGACATATTATGAATAACATTTTGTACCGAAAACATTCATAATGTTTCGAGATATTTCAAAAGCATACAAAAGACTGGACTGGATGCGAACATACTCTATTCATGATACTTCAAAATATGAATTGTATACAATTTGCGCTTGTTAATTTTCAAGGCATAATAAACTTGTAAACAAAGATTTGTATGCAGCGAAGTGGCTGGGTCAGAATGGTTAAGAATGCCCTTAGGCCGGCCTTTCATATCTCCCAAAAGGTATTTTTATGCACAGGGGCAAGGGACGCCCATGGCTGTACTTAGGGACAGATTTGATCAAAGATCTGTGAAATTAAACTTAATGCTGCTATGTCAAGCTTGTTTTCATGTTCACTATAAAAATATGTATTTATGCTATAAAAATGCAATTAATTTACCGCACGTTTAAATGTTTACATAAGAAAATATGCATTTTTGTACAGATACCGGTAAACATCTTGAACAAAGGTCCTGCGCAGCAGCGTGCACGGCGGGAGAGTGACGTGTCGATCGCGTGATTGGTAAATCAGTTGAAGTTTGTGTCCCGCGCTGCGCATACTTTCCCCCACTCCCGTGTTTAATGCTCAAGAAGGTTTTGCCGGTATCTGTATGATTTATTTAAATTATTGTTAGTAGATAATATATATATGATACATATATGCACTTCTTTCTTAAGCGCGATATCAGTCAATTCGCATTCCACAGTTAACATTTACGACACTTTCTACTTGTGCAACCTACAGTTTTTAATCAGTCAGTTTTTATTAAAGCTTTTAAAAAAAATACCATTACAGACACAAAAGTATGTAATATTATATTTACCTTCTACAATAGACGAAACCTCTTTATTCGACGTGGGATTTTGTCACTGCAGCTATTAAATGATATAGGTGTTTTAATGTTCAGAAGTCGCCTGCATATATATTAAATAAACATATTTTGATTTTTGAGCAGTGATCATCCCTGAGATCGTAGGTTCGATCCCCGGCTGTGCACTAATGGACTTACTTTCTATGTGCACATCTAATATTTGCTCGAACGGTGAAGGAAAACATTGTGTGGAAACCGGCTTGCCTTGTCGACGGCATGTCGGACACATGATTATGAAACAAATACATGAAAGGTTGTAGCGCCATTTATTTATTATTTTTTTTATTTTGATTGTACAAGAAAAGGCCATATTCCCAATTTCCCAGTTCATACGAACTTTGCTACTTAGCTCAAAGCACCTTAGGAATAGAAGGTTAAAAGTTATTTAAACAGTTAAAAGTTTGATGCTCCACTCTGTGGCCAATTCTCATCAACGTTTCCTGGTACTGCAGTTTCCGTAATAGTTGAAGTTGCGAACAATTACATCCCTCGCTATTGCTATTGCTCCGATGTGTTTTCTTTGCAAACAACTATCGCATTTCATAATTAATGGAAATAATGAATTTTATTGTTAATATTATGTTTGCTAGTGAGCTGTGATGGCACTTTTTTATTTTTTATTTAATAGGAGATAAAAAGTGATACTCACTTTGCCAGGAGGATCGCAAGTGCGTTGGCGGTTGTGGCTTCAGCGTGCAACTCTCATATTGAGGTCTTAGGTTCGATACCCGGCGCGCACCAATAAACTTTATGTGAGCGAATTAACATTTGCTCGAACTGTAAAGGAAAACATCGTAAAAAAACCGACTTGCCTTAGAGTCAAAGAGTGTGTCAGGGACAGGAGGCTGATAAATGATATCTGAGGGCTAGTCCTAAAAAATAAGTTGGAGCGCCACTGATTTATTTATTACGTTGCTTTAACACCACTTATTACGGCTAAGAATTTATATACAATTTGGCCGTTTTTAAGAACTTAAATATTTTTATCGTTTTCATAGTTATCCAAAGCCATGCTAATGCGGGTAATTCTCTGCGGTGGTGAGTTCAAACACTGGCTGTACAGTGTACACACTTGCTTTTTTTTCATTTTCTACACAGAAAGAGTACAGTAATGAGTACACACCTTACACACACCGTACACACCAGTAATGAGTACCCTTACGAGGAAACTTTGACGAAAATCGCCTGTACCATACGTACTCCTGTAATACAGGAAGCTGAAAGTCACAAAAAGCCTAATCCAGTGTTTTTAAATTGGTTAAGAACAAATTTTAATTACTGCCATAATATTGTTTTTTAATCAAATGAACACGAATAAATGAAATCCTTCAATTACTTGCAATCGGATGTAAGTTGCGTAAATGGTAATCCATTAGCACGTGTTCTATCGAGTTTCTTGGTCTGAGCATTTCCGAGATTTCTTGTTTCTAGGGCTTTGACTATTGTTCAAAACTACCCCAAAGGACTAGCTTCAATAAAAACGTAACAAAACGTCATTTACTTATTATCTACTATTGTTTTATTATAGGTACTTTAAAACCTCTTTTTTCAACGAAACGCTAAATGAAGATTCCATAAATTAACCTTTAAATAATTAAAGAAAGACAACATTGTTTTAATTAATATAAAACTCAACATCTTCGTCATACAAATACAATGAATAAATATAACCAATCTTTTAAGTATATCGAAATATGGGGACATATCAATCGCACTTACATTATAATCAAAAATATTGCGTAACACACCATAAAATGAACTTATTTACATACAACGATAACGTTATCCACTCTATATTTAAAAGGGCGATATTATAATATCCAATATAGACATGCAATCCGGTGCTCAATCCCGCGCAGCTTAGTGGATATCGAATTGCAAATGGCTGCGTGGCTTGAAGTTATTGGTATGCGGCTTTACGTAGGAGTAACTTTATGATGTAAATAATAAGCTTTTTGCTAAGAGCCGTGTTGCTTGGTCGTTCGTTTGGTTGTTCATCAGTTTTCAGAACAGAGAAGTACTCTAAAAAAACTGGCAATATTTCTTGTTCTGAGGCCGTTTTGGTTTCGAAACGAAACGGTTTCTGAGCCAGCAGAATAAGGTGTGAGTTAGTGCTATTTTTTTAATAGTATTATAGTATTTTCTTTTTCATTGATCTAACATTATTAGCATACTTTTTAGTTTGTGTGTTATGTAAAGATTATTCCCCTGTCCTGATCGTGTCGTTAGAAATTATTTTTGCAATTTTGAACTAAAAATTATGTTAGAATATGCTGAGTGTCGTTTTTGGTAAAAAATAAAACACGTAAGATATATTAAAAATTAATGGTTGCTCAATCATACGCCTGACACATTCTTGAAACTTGAATATCATCTTCTTCTTCTTTTAGTGGAGAGGCCATTACTGGAGGTTGGCCTTGAAGCGTGTTTTGTCTTGTGCCAGATGCAGCAACGCAAAATTAACTATACTGTTAACAAATGTTTACTAATTGGTATTTGTACAATTTAATATTAATACACCAAGTTATTGCTCAAAGCCTCAAAACCTAGTCGTCGGTGAACTGTGCATTGTATGCCTGCACCTCCAGCATTGTGTTACACAATAAAATCTTAATCACGCTTAGTCCGGCTCTCAATTCCTAGGAAACTCTAACAAATGGAGCATTCTATATTATGCTCTGAATAACTCGTATTTGCGAGCTGTGTAAATAGTGCTGGGATTTAGGCGTTCGTACGTTAAACTTAAGTATTGAAATAGTCCAATCTCCTTGTTTATTGATAAATTAAATTAAGAATATTTACAGAAGTATGATGTAACTATATATTTACACATACTTTATGAAGAGACAGTTATTTGGATTATAAATACAGATACAATAAATTTCTAATTTGTCATAAATGTATAATATACAATGTTTAAATCACGATCATTTCTATTAAAATTATGGGATATTTTGCCACACACAATGACGTGCAAGTTCGACTTACATAATTTAGTAGAATTTTTAATGATTACATAATAACAAGTTAAATATCCACATATAACAAAAACAATGCTCTAAGTAAATATTCAGTACTTAAATGTATTTTAATAGCTAAGAGCAGAGGATTATGGCAGACGCAGACATTTCTAGCCAAGACAAACAGAGCTTGTCTAGATTAGTGCTAAGAGATTGTGCGTCTTGAATACTTGGGATTTACGTTTACACAGATAAGACCACTTACTTTATTTTTAACTTGACTATTTGACGAAATTCACACTTTAACTTAAATTCTTAGATGTTCGTACAACCGTGCATCGTATGTTAGACCGTCAAATGTCTTAAACAAAATTATTTAGATAAAAAATAAATCAGCTGCGCTACAACCTCTTTAGGTCTTGGCCTTAGATTTCTGAATCTGTTTCATGATCACTTTTAAATCTAATAGGCAAGTAGGTGATCAGCCTCCAGTGCCTGACACACGACGTCGACTTTTTGGGTCTAAGACATGTCGGTTTCCTCACGATGTTTTCCTTCACTGTTCGAGCAAATGTTAATAGCGCACATAGAAAGAAAGTCCATTGGTGCACAGCTGGGGATCGAACCTACGACCTCAGATATGAGAGTCGCACGCTGAAGCCACTTGGCAAATACTGCTTATTATTTAGATAACTGAATAGAAACCAGTGGAAACGATAGTCCGGTCCAGATATTTCCTTGCTGACAACGTCGGTCAGACTTGAGCTACTGACGTAAGAGAGAGTTTGAGATAATTTAGATCAAATCTAATATATAAAATTCTCGTGTCACAATGTTCGTTCCCATACTTCTCCGAAACGGTCCGACCGATTCGTATGAAACTTTTTATGCATATTCAGTAAGTCTAAGAAACGGCTACTATCTATCTTTCAAACCCCTAAGTGGTAAGGTGTATCCACCCCAAAAAATTTATTTTTTATTTTTAAGACGATTTTTTATTTCAATTTTTTTATTATGTGGCATTAAAAAATTCATACAACCCCTAATTTTCACTCCTCTATGGTCATTTTTTATTATAGTAGATAGTTTCCTTGAAATAATATACATGGCAAAACAACGTTTGCCAGGTCAGCTAGTAATATATAACAAAAGCCAGGAGAGAACCAAAAAGTCTCGACAAGTTGGTAATGTTAGGGAGGAGTGATGGCAGTAGAAGTTGGGGCGATCACCTACCCGTTGATCTGACCTCCTAGTCTCCACATCCCTAATGCACTGAGACAAGCTGAGGATAGAGTGGTAAGGCAGCAAGTCGTTGTATATCTTAAGGCTTTTCAAGACAAGCACAACCTCTGTAATAATGTTTGCGAAGATATATCAAAAATACATATTTCCCGTAACATACAATCCTAATAAGAAATTAAATTAAATCTCTAATTTTATACAATACAACTTTAATACAATAAGAATATGTAGTAGTTTGAGAATGTTTCTTTAACAATTTTATATAATTAAAACGTTAGTTTTATTACACTGTGTAAGCTAATAATGTACAGTGCTTCAATATTGTGAGTTCACATACACATCTAAAATATTTTAATCCTTCATTGCTATGAGCCATATTTTGTACAACAATCTTTTTGAGTGAACGAGCAAACACCAAAGAGTGTGGGAATGTTTCTGCGTGTGTTTAATTAGTCATGATAAAGGGACACGACGGATGAATCTTAGGACCACCGACCATACAATTAGATACATAAAAAGTTACAAATATATAAATTCTGTATCATAGAAGAGAAATAATTTATTCGTTTTTAACGGAAGAAGTTTACATATTTTTAAGTATAATAAATGTGTAAAACGGCCCTTTTTTCTCAGTTTTCTAATGAGCTCCTCACTCCATGGACACCCATTTTTAGTGAATGGGTTGCCGGCCTTTGATTGAGGAGTATACTCTTACTTTAAACAATTGGAGGTCGTATCTCTCAGACCCCACCGGGAGTTGATTCCACAGTTCGCTAGTTCGCAAAAGAAATTAATACATAGTAATAATAATAGTATAGTTTTATTATATTATTGTATATACCTTTTAGTTTACATCCTGCAAAATTTTAAAATATGAACGTGATGTCTCAAACGGCGAAAGATGAGACGAAATAATGTAGAAAAGATCAAAGGTTGACAAAACTGAAGACAGTTTTGCAGAAGCAATTTAAAATTAATTTTCAAAGTTCTGTTATAGGTAAGTAGCGGCACGAAACTCTAGCGCTGACCGTTATTGCGCAGAAGTAAAAAATAAGGTACCTGAGGGGAGCTATCGGAATGAAGAGCGTCGATTGGCTCTCCAGTCGCATTTTGTCCCCCGCGCGACAGTACACATGCGCAGCAATCCCCTCCACGTATCGGCCAGCGCTAGACTTACGTGCCGCTGGTTATACAATTTTATATCGCAGTTGCACTTTTTATTAAAAGCGTAAAAAATACTCTTTCCTTAGTGTCAGCATAATAGTCGAAGTTCGAAAACTTAGCGATAAATTCCATAACAAATTGTTCTTTGATTGAGTCTAAATACTTCGTTTTCTTCGCTCTTCGTACATTCTAGATAGTTAAGTATTGTTAAGTTTAAGGTGTTATAAGTTGTTAATTTAGTTGTGAAAATTTTATTGTAACTTGAATTCTTTTACGACTTTTAAAAAGTCTTAAAGATTTTATTACTTCAAATTCGTTTATAGATTATGTGTGGAATTGTATTTTATGAATACATTTAAAAAAATAGTCAAATTCAAAATGAAATAAAATATAAAAAGTGTTGATGCGATAAAAGATAAGATAATGTAAGATTTGGGAACCCTTTTAAGTAAAAAATACCTGTTTTAGAACCTTAACAGGTATTTTTAGATAGCACCATAGCAAAATTAATATATATGTATATATTTTTTTGAATTGCAATTTATTTATTTTTAAACTGTTTAGAACAAATTCTTCTGGTAATTTTTAAAAGCGACGCGTAACACGCTTGATTGACTGTGTGAGTGTAATGTATATGAATCAAATACAATATATGTATGTGTTACAATTGGTAAATTGATATTTTTAATATTTTAAATTACATTTTACACTTATTGGTTAAGCGTGTATTTGAATACCTATTGTACAATGGATTGTTTATGTATTTGCTACTAACACTTGCTAATATAGTGAAGGAAGACATCGCATATAAACTAGCACGTTTATAATTGACGACTTGTATCAGACACTGAAAGAAACCTATAGGACAACATCATCAATGTATATATGTCTTAGCGCCACCATATCCGTATAAAATATTCAATGAAAGAATTGGTTATATTCAATGTATAGTCTTCCGTCTAAATTGAAATTAAGAGAAAAGTTTTCTCTGTACTTATTCTATTTGTAACTGTAGCCTTACATACTTCTTATAATAAAAGTCATAAAGGTTCTTTTGGCATTCGCAGCGGCACTGCGTGAGACGCCACACTGCAATCGGAAAAACATTTTCCACGTTCATGAAGTTTTATGCTTCGTATTGCATTTTAATTGAAATAAACTTGTTTTTTGTAAGACGAATAAATAATAATCAGTGGAGCTACAACATTTTTAAGTCTGGGCCTCAAATTTATATATCTGTATCATGATCGTTTGTCAATCTATTAGGCAAATAGGTGATCAGCCACCTGTGCATGACACACGCCCTCGCCTTTATGTCTAAGGCAAGCCGGTTTCCTCATGATGTTTTCCTTTTTTGTTAATTGTGCACACAAAAAAAAGTCCATTGGTGCACAGCCTGGGATCGAACCTACGACCTCAGGGATGAGAGGCGCACGCTGAAGCCACTAAGCCAACACTGCTCTTCTCACGAATACCTCTTCTAGTAGATACATTAAAAATATGAAAGGCGAATGAATTACAAATATGATTTACATGACCTGGAGTTAACTCGTACTTTTAAGTTGGAAGGCCAAGCCTGTTCACTATTAGCATCAATGATACAAATACAATACTCATCAGATTTCCAAAATATCTATTCATAGATAATTTTTCGCATTTTTTCGATAAATACCAAAATATCGATTTAATATCCGGGTTACATAAACTTGAGGAACTTAATATTGAGACGGGATAGTAGCCTCAGGCGGGAGAAAATCAAACTGCCGTGAATTCCAAAAGGAAATTAATTAAAAACTTAATTTCATGATATTGGATCAGCGAGATTATCCACTTTGTTTGGAAAATATTTCATTAATATATTTTTCTTTCGATAAACGCTATTTTTATTGTACTTTCAAAGCTTTGGACCTAATTTTGGATTTAGACTGTAAATTGGAAGTCCGAGGAAATGTTTCTTTAAGTACCGGTATTGTAAGAAGTATTATATCGGAGCCGATTCTAAGCCCTGTGGTTGTGCGTTCGACTTTTGTAATTCTTCATTCTTGTATTTCTTATTCTTTTTTAATGCAACGCAATTCATAAACCTGTCAGAGTAGCTTTTTAGTTTTTACTTCATTTTATTACATTTTTGTATTATTTTAGATTAAGGTTGTTTTTTAAGATTAAGATATAAGATTTGGTTTTGTGCTTCTTGCAATTTACCTATACTAGGGTTGTGTATGTAATGGTATTAAGTGTGAAACTGTAAAAAACACAATTAAAACACTGAACTATTAAAACCCCCTTTAAGTCTCTTATCTTTCATCAATTATGCAGTTATACTATAAAATGTAGCTCCCAATTCAGCAAAGAACGCACAATGTTAACAATAACCATAAATATTTATCAGCTACACAGTAGATAGCAAATAATTGCAAGGATCGCGGAAGTTGAGGTAGTGTATTAAACTTTCCGTTCGTGCATACGTTGCCGGCCTATAATTTGCATGTGCATTGTGAAACCGTCTCGGGTATTTGGAATGAGACTGGCCAATACGATAAACTTATGCAATCCTATGTGGCCTAAGGCACAGGATTTGAATACAGTATAAGCTGATAATCCATTGTTTTCGTTGTATTACGTGATTTTTTATGTGCAAAATTTAGTTCACTTGCGACGTGTATCGACTGGTGTTTAGAACCACTCTTTATGTGTGATGAATGATGGTAATTTATTTAATTATATCATCGGGCATATATGATAAGCGTTAATAAATTTAGCAATTCGGATATCAAAAGAAAAGAGCGTGCGGTATCTTAGAAGTACATACTGAGCCTTCTGGCAGTATACGTCCTGGGATGGGAACATCATTTACCATCAAGGGAAACTTTGTCTCTTTTTCTATAAAAAACCTATAAATAATTTATATCTATAAAAATATGAAAACAAATTCCTTATGTATGTTGTGTGTTGTTACTAAAAAATGATTCTTAGATGTACTCAATTACTCATTATCGAAATTTAGGAGTTCCGCTAAGAGTTTATCAAAGCAAGATTATTTAATTAACAGGTATTGAATACAATGTGTGACCAAGTATTCTGGGACCAATAAAGGTTCTACTATTATACAAGCTACTAAGCTATTTAAGTATAACGTATTTGTTGAGTATTGTATTACTTAAAACGCTAATTTCTCTTGACCATTTCTATAGATTACGGGTTTCGACGAAGGTTGGAAACTGTTTTGCAAATTCCGCCGTGAGCATTAGACATGCAGAAAAATATGTTAGAGTCAATCGTTCGAGTAATTTCTAATAATAAGTTTTTGAATAGAATTTCTGCGGATATTTTTTCGTATAGGAAATTGGATATTTTTTTCCATTTTCTACTATTAATGACGGAGAAAATTCAAATGTTCGATTGTCTATGGTTTTGAAAAAGTTTCTGGTCTATCTGAAAAGTTTACACATTTTCATAATGTCAAAATGGCAGGGCAAGAGATTTTACGCTACCATCTCCATACATGCATTTAAAAAGTGGACGACATGTCGTTTGCCAACACCGTACCTAAATTGCAACAGCGTGGGACTAAATTAGAAAACCTAACAAAAGACACGTGCTTTTGAAAATACAATAAGGACCTGCGATAATTAAAATAACTACGTACAGTACTGCGAACGACGTATCGATTGACGTTTAATTTTAGTTTTAATAAAAGAACTTTGTCGTACATTTTAGACGTCGACTTCTTTGCGCTGAAAAATCTAATTATTGTTTTTGCGAGAGCAAGAAACTGTTATATTTGTTTATATTTCTCCTAGGATAGACGCGAATTGAAGTGGGCTAATTTCACAGTGAGAATTGATCAGCATTTTTTATAAAACATGGGGCAAACGGGCAGAAGTTTCACCCGATGGACACTCTCAATGAGTACGTTGCCGCCTTTTAAGAACGCTCTTTTCTAGATGGTCCCTAAGTCGAATTGGTTCGTAAATACTTCAGTATTGGTTCCACATAGTTGTGCCGGCAGAAACTGCCTCAAAATGCTCAGTTGACAGCTGTGTCTTTTAACCGAAACTTGCTTGACTTTTACTATACAGACATGCTTATTAAACATAGCTCAACGTATGCTGTTTATTGAAATTATCGCATCTGTAATGAAAATATCTCATATTTCACTTAATTTCACGTATTTGTATGAAACATATACATATAAATCAAAATCTCTTCTTTTCCTGGCAGTATTCTCCTTTTTTCATTTACTATGTAAACAGAAATAGCACCGTGAAACACTGTGCAAACGCATAGGTTACGTTGTAACTATATATGTAATAGATTTATGTATAAAAAAACAAATTTTGAAGAGTTTCTAACAGTGTCGTCGAGTCACATATTGGTAAATTATCTCCTGTTTAGTCAAGTTTATTCTCACAGTCAATATTCTATTTCCACATGACATGTGATAGATACTCCAGTGGGGTAGGTTCGTTACACAGATGTTTAACTTATTTTAAATTAAAACTTGTTCTCGAAATGTTAGTGCCTTATATAAAACAGGAAAATATTTCGAGTATAGAATAGTACTTATAATATAAGAGGAGCAATAGGGGCCCTTATCGCTAACAAGTGATATCTTCCAGGCAATACTAGTAATGTAAAAGAAGTGCATAGCTAAATTAATAAATAAGTTAAAATTACAAGTATTGATAAAGAATTATACAATTAATAAACTAAAAAAATAAAATCTAATTTTAAAGATTGTGAATATATTTGTCACACAGATGACAACAGCATTTATCGATCCTGAATTTTTTTTGAATCCAAGTATATTCCTTCTATATATGCTTGATATTATGTCAGTTGAATATAGTGAAATTTGGAAGAGGTGAGGTCCAAATGTCAGTTTTACAAATGGTATCCTTTAAAGAAAAGTATTTGATATTTTTTTTTATGTAACTGGAGTTACAACAAAATGGCGAAATGCATTTGTGTATTTGCTATATAATATTTTTATCAAGCCACGTTTAAAGTGACACTGAATACTAATGTAATCAATAAAACCTGCATTTAATATATTTACCGATACCGAGGAAGTCCGCTAAATTACATATTGTTCTGATATTGTAATGAAATGTGGGTACGGCCAAGTGCATTGAAGCATGTAATTGCTTAATCAGTCAGCTGTGCGTCGATGATTAGAGCGATCCATATCTCCGTCAAATGGACGTGAAAATTTTTGCTCCACATGCAAATTGTATTTATTCAATAAACTATGTAAATTGGATGAGTGGGCACTTTGTTTGTGCTAGCAAGGCCTGCAAGCTTACCACGTACCAACGAATTCCAATATCAATATAGAAAAGAAAAGAGCGTACCACTTCTTGAAAGGCCAGCAACGCACTCGCGAGCCCTCTGGCATTGAAAGTGTCCATGGGCGGCGGTATCACTTAACATCAGGTGAGCCTCCTGCCCGTTTGCCCCCTATTCTATAAAAAAAAAAGAGTTGTTTACGCCGGCTTTTTCTCTCGGCCTCCACCCTCTGTCTTCTTTTCCGATGAGTAGGGATGTCTACCGATACAAATTTAATGACGTGGAATTAGTGATATCTGAATCTTAAATTCCACAATAAACATATATTTTTTTAAAGATTTTGTTGAATTCCAGTTTGCGACATTAACGCTCCGTTGGAAGTACTACGTCGCAATTGGGTTTCTTCACGTTAGATGACTTCATTAGCAATCTTTGTTACGTACGAGTGTATGCCTATATAATATATAATAAGCCTATTAACTAATTATTGAGTCTAACATATCACTAAGAAATACTTTGTATAATTTTTTACATACCAATGGCGCTACAACCTTGTACAGATACAGAAATCTCAGACACACGTCATTTATTCATTTTCATACATTTCTTACACTTGATTACTTGTTTCTGAGCTGATATGCCCTGGATATACACAATGTCATTAGTAGTCACGCCACATTCCTATATCTACCTACCTTCCAAGGTAGAAAAAATTACTTGGATTATTATATATAATTATACTACATAGCTGACCGGGCAAACGTCGTTTTGCCATGTTTATCATTAATAATAAAAAATAGGCGTATCATCAAAAATTTATCTAAAAATTAAAAAAAAATCTACCCTTAACATTTAGGGGGATGAAAAATAGATGTTGTCCGATTCTCAGTTATACCCAATATACACACAAAATTTCATGAGAATCGGTCAAGCCGTTTCGGAGGAGTTTAACCACAAACACCGCGACACGAGAATTTTATATATAAGATATGTTGATTGCTAGGTTAAGAAATATTAGAGTACCATTGTGATTATACTAATAATAACTCTAATATTACGTGATAGTTTAAGTGCACTGGCGCTAATTAAAGATTTAACTAGGCGCCTGGTCTGGTGCTTTTCTCGCTCAACGAATAAGTATCGCAATACAGTGAGGACATTCTGCCAGCGTAAAAGGTACACTGCCTTATGGACCAAACTTTTGAATTTGTTTAAATTTAGTTTTATGAAATATTGAAAAATAAATACTGTATATTTGATTGATTTTTTTTTTATTATTGTTGTTGTTTGATTTTAATAAATGATTTATTAAATAATAATATACATATATTTATGATTATATTTAAAAAAATAGTGTAGACATGTGTCTTAATAAAGTTCACCTGATGTCCTGGGTGGTAAGTGAACCGTAAAATAAGTTTCTTGGGTATGACGGCTAGTTCTTCCGTATAACGAGTAATATAATAGGGTGTTTCATACACGTAGAAATGTGTGTCTCAGGTCTTAATACGGTATAAAAACCGAGACTAGGCCACAGAGTAGCCGAAAATCTTAGTAGCAAACAAATTATCGTGTTCGAAGAACAGGATATAAACGATTGTACTGAATTGGACACAATTAATTGAATCGTTCTTATCGATTCGTGTTTGGGAACTGCTCGACGAAAGCAAAAATATTGCAAATTGAGAATATTTATTGCATTGTATGATTTTGTGGTAGTTGTATACCTGTAATGGTAAGGAAAAAAAAGTACAAATGATCCAGAATTTCTTTTGTTTTTTTTTTCTTATTTATTTTATTCAAGTTTCGGAAGAACTTAAGGTAAACATCGCTACGCAAAAGCCGTTTTAAAGCTCAGCAATAAAAAACACAGTAATTTGTGAAGAAGTGCAAATTTTAAATATAATGAACATACTATATACCAACATCAAATAATTTAAAAATTACCAAGTGTGCAAAAGTAAAAATATTAATTTAAATCTACTAATAAGTCGGTAAATCCCATTGTGTAAAATAGAAATAATTTCGGGAAAATATTTCGCTGTTCCATTTTAAGAATGTATCCTTAATCGTGGGATAACGTACCAAAACTAGTTTCCGAGTTTTTATAGACCGACTGATGAAATTAGTTGACCTTGCTACAACTTATTACACAATTCGTGTTAAGCTTAAAACTTAGTAAATCACGTAAAATTAACCTGTAATAAACGAAATGTTACATTAACATTCAGATAAATCATCGTAATATTCGATCAAAATTACAATTTTTTATTTTGTTTTCTCGTGTTTTTAGGCCAATTACGCTGTTTTTTTACGCTGGATGCCATCTAGCCTGAGGGAAATAAAAGTTTAAGAGAGAGACCTCTCCCTTATTGAATCAGAATGCTAAATATTTATTATGACTATAAGAAGTTATAGAAGCCAATAGTCAATAGAAAAAATATTATCATAACGAAAATTACACCGTTAAGGGCTATGGATAAATAAGTTCATAAAGTGAAATTTAATGGTTGTTGGTTGAGTTGAAAAATATGATTCATTCTTAATAATAGCCACCCGTATAATCGTGTTGTATGTGCTCCGGTGCCTAATAACGTGTGGTAAACGTTACGCCACGTAGATTCTATAGAATGAAACGTTTTTCGACCAAGAAATCTAAGATTTAATGTAACCTTATAATGCAATAGAATTCTATATATTTTTTATAATTAATCAGTTCCATCAAGTAATTAGATAAACTTGTTTTCTATAACGAGGAAATTTATTTTCGTCAGGAAGTCCAACAAATCTCCAAACACATTCAATAAAAAATAGTGACGATTTTTCGTTCTCTATATTCAAACCCATTAATTAGACAAAAGTTAATTATGACACAACCAAACAAGTTGAGTTTATTTCATAAGCTTTGAATCTTGATCCAATAAGAAAAATCTTTATGCAGTAATTTGGATCGAACCGTTTTAATGATCTGATTGTCCATAACCGGTTTATAACCAACGCTTTTTAGTAAAATTCCACTGTATGAAACATAATGTCATATGGCGATTTCACTTCCTCGATTCCTATTATTATTTAATATAGCGTGTCTAACTTAACGTGTACTAAATAAAATTGTTACATGGCAAGGGTGGAAAGGATTCGGCAGTACTACATACAATGCCTAAACAATGTGCTTGATGACTAGAACCTTCTTAAAAGCGCTCAGATTATACGATATTTAATGAACTGCATACATTAACGGACATTTTTCATTGTCCATTGAGTAAACTGTCAAGAGTTCTACTATTTGTCAGTGCCTACAGTGCACTGTTCTTAAGTTTTTTTATATACTTCAGGTTCCTTAGTCTTAATATTCTTTAGCTTGTTATTCGTAATTAAATTTTAATGTTCGTTTATCGTGTAGGTATTTTTTAGATTTAAATTCTTGTTAATTAAGGGTCTCCCGTAAAGTCAATATTACATTTTTGTAATTAAATAAATACAGCGAGTTAAGCCTGCGTTTTGACAATATGACAATCGAAATAAAGTATCATAGATAATAGATCCAATAGTAAATAGGGGTTGGGTTTTAAATGTCATCGCACTTTTTTAATAGTGCTGGAGGATGATGCTTCAAGAATCTAGTAGTAACTGAATATTACAAAACTCAATAAGATGTTAAGATAGAACTTTTCAACTTTGCGCGTTGCTACTTTAGACAAGTTATGTGACGCAAAGAGATATGCTTGTTAGTTGCTTCTCGTTATTTGTGCTTAGCAAGACAATCATCGCACACGGGGTTTATAACCCACGATCTCATGGTTGTGGAAATATTTATTAGCAGTACAGTACTTTTAATTGTCTTATTGGGTTATCAAATGAGGAAAACCAAGGAAGATGGTGTGTGAAAAGTTTTTTATTTATCAATCGCCTCTTTATCATTACTACGATTTTACAAACATCAAGTCCAAAAATTCCGCACCTCACTCAGCTCACACTCTTAAATAACTGAATTATGTACTAAAACTAGTTTGCGACATACCTAATTTAGAGACCACATCTTGAATAGAGAATAAAAAATATATTCCTTCTGTACTTTTTGTCATATCGCCAGCCATGCGTGGACTGTGGTTATCTTAGGCAATATTTTTTTATTTAAAGCAATAGGAACTCAAGGTTTATTGTAAGCCTTCTTTAATACAGATATATAATATGTCATAATAATATGGCGGCTAACTACCTACATAGTTGTTTTTTTAATAAGAATTCAGTTGTAACTGATCAAATCACGAAGCATTTTAAATGTTAATGTTGAATCGATATCAGATTTTATTTATTCGTTTATATAAAAACCAGTTAAAACCAACGAAATCTTGTGTTCATTAAAATGAAATTTTATATGCTTAGCTTAATTTTATATTATATTTATTAAAATATCATTACAAATGTTAAATTTATCTGCTCTGGCAATCTTAGCACGACACAGAGTTTTTTTTATTCAATCCATAGAATAGTATATTTCATTACGAGTGCGGAAAGCCTGTCATTGCAAAGAGTTCCGACAAATGTCTACCCGAGCCGAGGCGCAGCCGAAGGTGAGGGTTGACAGTCGGAACAAGTTGCAATGACGGTTCCGCACGTGTACTGAACGACTATTTTTAATACAGTTGCGAAAAAATTATGTAATTTAATAAAATAATAAAAAGCAATAAACTCAACTCACTAATCATTTATTTCTTATACAAATTATTGTTCACATATACATTGGTACAGTTTTGTATACTAACTGGAGAAGTTTTAGGTTGCATATTTATTTACTGTTTGAGACAAGCTATTATTTCGTATGATTTTTCATGTATATTTATAACAAACATTGTTGTTACATTTAATATATAATATAACAAACAACTAAACGCGCAAAGAACATTTTTGTAAAATGGCGCCAACTGTAAAATAATATAAGCAGAGATTTTTTTTTTCTTCACCCGTTCTGGGTAGGCAAAGGGAAAAGGGGCTGCCCATACAGCCAAGTCTTCAGTAGAATTTTTTTATTGATATGAAATTTAATAAGATGAAATGAAATGAAATGAAACCTAACCTAACTCATTGAATCAAATCATTAAATCTGATATTGAAACAAATTATTAGCTTCTTTTTTGAAATATTTGCATGAGTCATAAAAACTTCTATGATTTTTTTTAGTAAAAACTTCGTGGTTTGTTTTTTCTTTTTAATAGACATTAATTTGACAGTTGCGAAAGAAACGCACTAGTTCGGAAAAGGTAAAGAAAATGCACGAGTGTGTAATAGCCCACATCCCGAACGCTATACGTCCCTGCAATACGCCACTTTTTGAGCAACTGTTATAAAAACTCTTTATTATGATGAAGCTAGTTAACTTTTTGCTCTGTTGATTTACACACAATAATAAATTAATTAAGGCTCTATAAAGCTCAGTTGGTTCACGCGTTCCGTTCACATTTATATATTTTAAAAGTCCCTACATATCTATTTTATACAAGTTTACGATGTTTATTTAAATCGTTATTGAAGATATGAATATAATAACAATTAATAATTCTAAGAATCCTCATTAAAATTCCATTACACAGTGTTACGAAATCTAAAAATAATCTTAGATATTTTTATCACTACAGTAAATCTTATAACACATAATCTTTATTAGATTAAAAATCAATCTATGTATTTACCTGGGGAGAATTATTATATTAGGTCACCCTCTGCTGATCCACGGAGGATGTAATGAGGGGCTCGTGTTCTTCCGATCCAGCAGTCATTTTGAATTTTTTAGTAATTAAAAAAAATAAAAAAAATCACAGACATCACACACATCCAGTAAACAGGTTACACTTATATTGATATTTTAATTGGCGGGAATTTGACAGCGCGCGCTAGTGATGCGTTTCGGTTGACGGTGGCCGCGTTACTGTGCGCCTCGACTCTCGAGCAGTGTTCACAACCTGAAGCCAGGCAGTTATCGTACCAGGGGGCCTACCATGAACTCTTATTGCGAGCCTATTGACAACCTACAACTGAGATGCATCGCTAATTCGTACCATGACATCGAAAAAACGAGACAGTTTCAGTGGCGTAGCTAGGTGACCAAGGGCCCTGGGGCAAATTAAAAAATGGGGCCCCACTGCTGTGTAAACTGATCAAAATCTGAAATTTACAAATACTTTAAAAATGCTAAGCTACTTAAGCTCTTTTTTGTGCAGGGCAGGTAATAAAAATATTAAACAGAAACAACATACTTAAATTACAATTAATACTTGGTGTAGGTTTAGCGATTATATAAGATTCAAGGATTTATTATATAAAGGTCGGGCCTACCAACTGACTAAATAATAATTATATTTAAATTTTTTTCCTAGCTTTAGTTTTCGCAAAAGTATCAATGACTTCGTTTAAATCCAGGCTTGATGCGGTTTGTTTTCAATTACTATCTAATTCGCGTTATACAATGAGCTGTAGCCGAAATCTTAGATTTGACACGATTTAATGACTTTAACGGACATCAATATGAGTGGTAAAATCAAATAAAATTTAACCACTATATTGACCAGTACAAAAAAGTTTATTGACATTAGCTTACTTATCATTAATACTTAGGTACAGCATGAATTTTTTAACCGTTCTCAAAAAAAAATCTTAACTCGAATTCACAATAATAATAGATTAGTCGACAAGTTATAAAAGGGTACAAAATAGAGATACTGCTCTTAAAATTATGTGCGATAGCTCATACGGAATTACGTCTAGAAAAATGTGCCAAAAGCGAATATTAGCACATGCAAAATTGCAAAAGTTATAAACAATTAAATATGAAAAAAAATGGCATATCGTTTTTTGCCAATATTTAAAAAACTATTAATATTTAAGAAATTTCACAAAAAGATTCTGAAAGAGATATATTTATGATAAAATAAATCAAAGTAATATTCATGATAATCAAAAAATTAAAAAAAAAAATTCTATACTTTGTTATATGTATATGGTTGTTTTTGTTAATTTTAGAAGTTTAAAAAAAAAAAGTTGAAAATTTGTTTATAAAAAATTGGTTATTTAATAAACAGAATTGTTGATAAAAAAAAAACTTTTTTGTTTCTTTATAGAGGACTGTCAATTATGATTTTTAGA
The DNA here is from genome assembly GCA_963693345.1 of Pieris melete. Classification (NCBI taxonomy): domain Eukaryota; kingdom Metazoa; phylum Arthropoda; class Insecta; order Lepidoptera; family Pieridae; genus Pieris; species Pieris melete. The sequence continues at coordinate 35,684 of CAVNZK010000157.1, forward strand.
AAACAAAATTCTTAACTAATTATTTAAACAATAGAAAAATATAAAAACGATTATAAACAATTAAAAATTGTTATTAAGGAAACATTTTTTTTTAAATCATAATAATTGTAATGTAATAATGTTGTGACAATATTTTTTTTAAATATTGATTTAATCAATTTGTTTAAAAAAAATTATCAAGAAATGGCGGGAAAATTTTTTTTGCAAATCAATAAATATCTTGTATTAATAAAAAAACGATTATATGATGATTTAGAAAAAAAAATTTTTAACAACATTACTTGGATTTTAAGTTTTTGTTTAAGTAAAAAAATTGTTATAAGCAAAGTATAAATATTATTTTAACTTTTATGGCACGATCTTGTTAAGTATGTATGTAAGAAAGGCTCTACGAAGCGAAAATTTTTTAAGACCATTATTTAAACATTTTTTTTCGCTTACAATTAAGACGGTAGTTCGAGAAAATTTCGTTAGTTAACAATTGTTTAACTTGTTGAAAAATTAACTTTAAGTAAAATTTCCAACGGGAATAAATTATTTATAGTGTTCGGAACACACCATAATTTTTTCAAATTTAGAAAAAAAATATTCAATACCTTAAATAAATTAATTAATGTGCCGTACTCGCTTTTGACGCCACGCGAATCCTAAAAATGTCACGCGCAGACCTATTTTCAGCGTTAAATTAAAATTATAAATAATGGAGATAGAGTTCCGGGAGTTAGGAGTTTTTTATTGGAAATTTCCTCCTCTTTCAGAATCTTTATTTGAAATTTCTTAAATATTAAATATTGGCAATAAACGAAATGCCATTTTTTTCATCTTTAATTGTTTATAACTTTTAATTTTTTTATGTTCTAATACACGCTTTTGGCACATTTTCCTAGACGTCATTCCGGATCCAATGAGCTATCGCACATAATTTTAAGAGCAGTATCTCTATTTTGTACCATTTTCAACTTGTCGACTAGACTATAAAACGCACAACGATGAATAATAAAATGCACATATCACTATCCGTCAATTTGACAACACTGCCAACCTTCAGAAAGAATTTAGGGGAATTTCCCTAGGCATAACTTTTGAATTTCTCTCAAATTAATGTTTTGATTAAAGTGGGGTTGCATATTTATTTTGAAAATGGGAGAAATTTCCAAAAGTTCAGAATGATCGAGATTTCTGGTGAGGATTCGAGGGCCCCCTGAGCTTGAGGGCCCCGGGGCACTGCCCCGCCTAGCCCCTTGGTAGCTACGCCACTGGACAGTTTATGTTCCCACGTGACCTTAGCGATTATCAGATTTCGTTCGTTCAATTTGTATGAAAATCCGTACCATGACCGCTCGGCTGAACCGAAATTTGACAGTTGCGCCTTCCAACTATGACAGAATAAGCGATTCTAAAAAAGTTACTTTTTGTTCACCTTTTTTGTATCGAAATGTCCAAATAATAGTTTAGAACCTATAAAATTCAAAATTTGCATTAAAACTTGTAAATAAAGTTAAAATAATAAGATTTATCTACTATGGCTAATATAGGAAAAAAATAAATATATTTTTTATATTTCCGATATTTTGGGGTATTTTGAGTTTAGAGTGTGATTATAAATAAATTATTAAAATATAGACGGAGATGAGAAACAAGACGGCAATGCCCTTCCGACTTCGTAGATATTGAGTTTATAATTTACTATAGATTATTGACTTTGATTCATTGAAGATTTCAGTGTACCTACAAATAATTGCACATTATTCAATAATATTCAATTAATTATTTATGCATATCTAACAAAAACATAAACCCCCAATATAATACATATTTTACAATCAATGCCATATTACTAGTAGATATTTATTATAATAAAATTTTTCCTCACTATGTTCATGAATTGTATTATTCTCCTCCGCTCTTTGTTGTTTAAAAAAACATAGGTATTTTTAAATTTATAATGTCTAAATAATAAGCCATTTAAAAATATTATAATAATAGTATTTATTATGTTAGGATGACTCCATCAAGATAGAAAAAGATGTCTTCAGGCAATGTTCAATTGGTTATAAACATTTATTCATATAGTCTCAATTTAGCAATTTTGTCAGGTTAAGCTGTAAAGAAAATTATTATTATTATTATAGCCTCTTTATTTCCATAATGAATAACATATTAAACAAGTATATCATATGATTAATTATTACATTATATGTGCATGCATTAATAAATACAATATTATTATTTATAATCTTTAAATTATATTCCAATCATAATTAATAATTTCAATGCATATAAGTTTGAAATGATAAATAAATTAATAAGAATCAAAAACAAAATTCATTTTTATAATTCATTATAAAGTATCATTAAATTGTTACGGACCCCTCTACGGGTAAAGGCCTCCTCCATTTTGCTCCACATCTGTCTGTCTTTTGCGTTGGTGGTCCAGTTTTCACCAGCTTTACTTTTTATTTCAACAATCCAGTTTTACTTTGGTCTACCTCTTAATCTTTTTGTTGGTTCTCACCAGGTTACCCTTTGTGTCCATTTTCCTTGTCCATGCGAGCAGTAAGACCCGATCGATTACATTTTTGTCTAAAGCTATTTTTGTTGTTTTCCTTATTTCTGTATTTCTCATCCGATGTTGTCTTTGTATGTTTAGTAGACTCCTTTCCATCGTTCTCTGGCACACTTGTATTTTGTTTTTGGTGTAGTTATTGTAAATCCATGTCTGGAAGCCATATGTCAGACAAGGTATTAAATATGAGTCCATTATTTTTTCTTAAGTTTTAAAATTCTGATTTAAGGGTTTCTTTATTGCTCCAGGATTTATTCCAGGTTATGTTAACTCGTCTTTTAACCTAATCGTCGTGTCTTGTCTTTGAGGAAGATACTTGTTGACCCAGGTAAACATAGGGGTTGGGGTTGATATCAATGCATTGGAATTTGATGATACTGATTATGCAGGAGGCTCGGGGACCCTTGATTGGAACACCTCCAAGTGATTTTAGCTTTAGGATAAGCGTCAAAGTATTTAAAAAAAATTTTTTAACTTTTGTCAATTGTATTGAAATTATAAACAATCCGCCATTATCTAACTACTTTTCTATTGGTTATAACTTATAAGAGATGTGACATTCTCGATTTCTATTGGTTATAACTTATAAGAGATGTGTCATTGTCGTTTTCTATGGGTTATAAGTGATGTGACATTTTCGGTAAATTAATTGGATCGATTATTTTCTCATTTGTTATTTTTAAAGTTGAACCTAATCGAATCGATTATTTCCTCATTTGTTAATTTTATAGTTGAACCTAATTTAAGCATTACTTGTCAAATGTACATACATTACATTAACTTCATGTTTTAATTAATGTATGGTTCCGAAAATTATTAAATTATTCAAATAGTACCCAAAACCGAATCAGAGCACCCCACTACCCACGTGGTCTTGTCTGCCTTACCCCTAGAGTGTATATAAATAATCGGAGGCGCGGAGGAAGAGCAGCCCCCACCCGCTGTAACAAAGCACAGGCATTATGAAAGCTGTAGCGGCTGAGGCTGAAAAAAGCCGAGGTTGCGGAGGCTTGAATAAAATGCCTGTGCTTTGGTACGCAAGGGTGGAGGGGCTGCATTTCCCGTAGCGCCGGAGCTGTCCACAAAAACAAATATTATTTAGATTGGTTAGGTTAGAGTTAGTATATGAATATTTGGTCGCCGAAGGCGACCAGGACGCCGAGAAGCCGAGGCTTGAATAAACAATTAATAAGTAAGGCCCGTAAGTGGGTTTCCCCAGGTAAAAAAAAAAAAATTTTTTTTTGGTTTCCTAAGCGCAAAATTTGTGGGGGGTGATTACTACACCCCTCCCCCCTCCCGCTCCCCCGCACCCCAAATTTAGGTACTTCTCTTTCACATCGTTACCTCACTACCACTACTTACTTTCCTGTAAAGAAAGTATATTTATTTATATTATATGAATTAGTTAACGTATAAATTGAGTTTGTAGAATTTGAAGGAATTAATTTTTATTATAGTTATGATTTTAGAGTAATAAGTTGATTTGTAATATCTTTTGCAAAGCGTTTTATATCAGTAATTCACTTCGTTATAGGGATTTATTTTTAATAAACAAATTTGTGAACAATACTTACCCCATACCATTATTTTATAAGTTAAACAATTTGTAAATATATAATATTTCTAAAACCGAAATTTTGTAAACACCAAAATATTGAAAGCTTCTATTAAAATTTGAAAGTAACGTTTAAAAATAATAAGTGTCAACTGTCATAGCACCAGAGAACTTTCCGTTTAAAATATGTCAAAAGAATAGTTTTATATAAAATAAATATTTATATTAAGACATAATAGCATATTGTGATCGTTGATATATTTAAAATAATTTTATATTTTATTTATTTTCATAGAAACATCTGTCGAAGTAAGTTTGAAAGTTAAATTTCTAAACGTACTCAGAAACCATAAACAAAATTATCGTTCTTTCATTCGGTCTTGCGATGCTAATACGTTTCAGCTTATAGGCGGTCATGGTACGAAAAAATGCTATTGACTTTAGGTATCTACCTAAACTCCGCTGCATCTCAAAAGGATTGTTTTAAGAAAGTTCATGGTAGGCCCCCAGGGCCGTAAAATTATCGTATATGTGATCCGTATACGATAAATTATCGTACAGTCAGGAAAATGGCTAAAAATACTTTAAAAAATCATATGAAACGTGAAAATAAAATGTTGCAAACGATTTATAGTTTAAATCTTGTAAACTTGTGTTTTTTAAATTGAAAAAAATAATAATAATTCAATCTCTTCCGTCAAAGAGGAACAAAAATACGCAATATTTTCTCGTTCATTTTACATCGCATATTATTTTTATCACTTAAAATTCGTTAGGTATTAAAATGTTATCGAAGACTTCCAAATCTGCGTCACCATACAAATCGTGAATTTTTTGGCTGTGCATTCTGATGCGTTTTTGTGTTTGTACATTAACGCATTGTTCATCTGCTGTAGTTGCCTTGTGACAGCATAAGTTCCTAATAGAAAAATAAGCCAATAGATGGCACTGACACTAAAAACTGTAATTGTTATTGGGCTATCTGTGTAATCATCAAATTTTTTATCAGACTGGAAATTATCGTACAATCTGCGTACGATAGTCATGTACCATCGTACATCGTACGTAGTTATGAAATTATCGCAAATGTACGATAATTATCGTACGGTTGTGAACCCTGCTCTCGAGCACGTAAATCATTCCTTAGCTCATCATTCTTTGTCTTCTACTATAGACAATATACTATTTTCTTGGATAATATTGAGATAGTGATAATGTGTCTAAATATGTCGAGATTTTGCGTTAACTTACTTCGCGCGTTTTAAACGATCGGAGATATAATTGTATATACCCGATGCGATGTTTTTTAATCTTATTTATTTTAAAAGTATATCCGATGCGATTATAGGTACAAAAAATATACACCCCAAAATATTTTTGCTGTTTCGATTTTTTTTTTTGCAGAAAATTTATATTGCTCATTTTTCAATGCTTTTTCATATTTTGTTCTAATAAAAAACTTAATTTACAAACACAAGTACATAATGGAAATACGAAAACAAAATCTACCGTATTTCTGAAGCTATGAAGAAAACAAATTGATTATAATATTTAATTGTTTATTCAAAAATCATATTTGAGATAGCAATAAAATTACAATTATTATATTTATACAATAAACGAATATGTTTTACATTTGTGTAACTTGTAATTATATGATAAATGACACAACGTCTTTGATAATGGGGATCTGTTGCACAGATCCCCATTATCAAAGACGTTGCGCCTGCTGAATGCTGTCTCCGACACTATTGACATATTTATATGTTCGCAGAGAGAATTCACAGTAGCGATCTTGTGTATATTATGTGTTTAATTATGTGTTTTATATATGTACCTACTTTATTATATTTAATGTTTCACGACATTATCGTATTGGCATAGTCTGTAAGGATAATGTATGTATTTCTATAATAAATAAATAAATAAATAAATAAATAACAAAGGAACTATTGTATGCATGTAAATCTAAATATATGGCTAATGTATACTACAACTTAACTTATCACACGTGCTCTCATGCATTATTTGGTGAATTCTATACAGATTCAACAGTACGAAACAATCAATATTTTGGCACTACTGGACGTTAAAAATTAAACCAACCCTCATAACTCTGCAATTTTATTGAAAACGAACGTGAATAAAAATTTCTGGTTCTCGTTCCATAAGGCATAATCTTTGGATTTTCGCCATAAAACAGTAGTACCACCACACATATTCAACGAACAAGCTCCCATGCTTATATAATATAAATAATATTTACATTGCACAAACGCAGTTCGTGTACTTAAACTTATTTGTATAAAATCGTATAAATTTATAAGATATTTAGCACTATAGGGAAGCATACTAGTTAGCATTCGACGTCAATATTATAGAAACGTCATTTTAAGCTGTAAATTGTCACCGAACAGTTGATGCGACCAAAATATGACCGGATTCTATTGTTATGGCAGAGAATTTTTTCCTGAAATTTTTTCCTGAAATTCCATAGGTATAATTTTATTATAAAGTTAACAATTTGACTATTAACAGTATTCGATGCAAAAAATCTTAATTTCGTATTATTAAAAAATATGGTGAAATTATCATTTCATCGTAGCAATTTAATATTAATTGATAATTAATTGCTGATGTGATTATTTTCGGTTCAATATTCAAACACTTTAATATAAAATCAATTAATATTTTTTAGCTCAGACTGCATAAGAGAATGGCGAACATTTTGTATCAACTTTACTTTAGTAACTTAGAAATCACAAGCAAGTTATGAAAATGCTTAACTTAAACTTAAATTGGCAGTTGTTAATCTTAAAATGTTATTGTCGTATAGTTCCCGGCACGTAAATTGGCAATTTACAACGTGACAAATTTACGTGAAAACTAAGAATGCCATCTGTCAAATGGTGATAGGATTTTGACAGAACTGTTAGCTCTGATGTCAAATCCCAAACGTTTCTGACATAAGAGTCACATTTAGCCACGAATCTAAGGCTGAGATTCAGAAATGAGACTTTGCACGAACTTTTATCACTCCCGTAAAAATCAAATACGGAAATGTTAAGGCTAGATTTCGTGTCTGAATCTTAGGGTAAATATTACCATCTTGTGCTAGCTCTAACCCACGTGCCGAGATCTATATTATAATATGTAAATGACAAACTGATGTTTGAATACACAGATCCCACTGGCTGGCTAATACAGCTAACGCGCTTCATTTGATCGCTTGTGTATTTGGCTACAAATAAACCTAAGTTCAGTACACGACACCATGAGGTAGTCAGACATTATACAAAAAAACCCTACATTATAATACTGCTACACTAACACTATGGGGCCTACTAATTTTTGCATAGAGGCCTGTGCCTGACACGAACCATGCCCATTTCAATTTTCTTTATAGAAGAGGGGGTAAACTACCAGGAGGCTCAACTGATGCCAAGTGATAGTGCCGCACATATACACAGTGCTCTCGCAAGTGAATTGGCGGCCTTTTAAGAATGGGTACGCTCTTTTCTTGATCCTAAAACCTCTACGAATAACTAAAACTAGATATTAGAAAAGCTACTGAACAACTCATGCATGAAACAGAGAGTGATGGTGGCAGAAACACCTCCATTAAAAATTTAAATATATTGAGTATACAAGCACCTAAAGCTACCAAGCATGCGCTCAAATTACATCTAAATACCTAAAAAATATCGAAACACCGTCTTCAAACCGAGATTTATTTAAACAGACGTGCATATCACAGCCAAAATGTCTGCCACACATCACCTCTGCTCGAAATTCCAACCTTTATATATATTTGTCTAACACGATATGAATACCGAAAGCGACGGCTCGTAGCACTTACGAATGGTAAAACCTTATAATAAACGAGTCTATAGCTGTCGCCAAAAATAGTGTTTCGATTATCAAATTATTAATATAAAACTTTTTTATGTTAAAATCTGTTCAATCTATGAGTAGAATATTCCAGAACAAAATCAGTTAAAATTGTATTTTACTACTAACAACCACTTATTAAATATAAAAACGACAATAGAAAAATTTGACATGGTTTTGGTAGGTTCCGTAAATTCCGGTCTACCCGATATCGGGTCGCTAGTATATCAAGTTTATCATTTCCAATCGATACGCTAGAACAACCAGACGATTCGAGCGTTAAAAGTACTTTCTCTCTTCAGCTGTTTATAGCTCATCATTAAAATACACCTGTCATACACGTGTCCCTGCGTGCATGGTCACAAGTCGACCGTAAAATTAAGTGATTTTTGTATAATGTTATATTTTATACCGTTTTCTCTGCGATTCGTACTTTACCGATATATGCTCCTACGTTTTCTTTTCGGTCTTAAGTCGAAATTTGTACTGATAATTCACGATGTGTTTTTTATTTAGCTTAAACGGAACACTATTTTGTACCACTTAATAATATCTACTATCAGTAACTCCATTATCAATTTACAATGTTTATTTTTAAATAAAACATTTTTAACGGAGAATTTTGAATTATTTATATAGCGTTATAACTGCTTATATTATCTTTATCGATCTTCTAATAAATTCACGTATCCGTCAAAAATGTTTTATTTGGCACGCGTAAAGCTAAGATATTAAAATGTAGGCAATATTAGACCCTACATATATTAAATAACCAGTTTTAATTTCTTCTATATTAATTTCTGCAACCAGTTTTTAGTTTCTTGTATCTACAAATATTTTAAATGTCAACATTTGCTGAGGAATATTCAAGTCCGTACAAAATCATATGAAGTTTAAAAAATCTTTTCTCGTAATATAGTTCGAAAATATAAAATACTTCATGGACATAATAAAATACTAATTTTGGTCACTAATGTTATATCGCGTGATGTTTTAAAGCCTATTTAAATTTATAATATTCTTGGGGTGGGGTACGGAGGAATAACAAACAAAAGCGTGAAGTAGTGTAGTTTACTCGAAAACGAAGGCTCGTCTTTCTTAATTATTACTATGCGATTGTAAAGTTTAAATTATTTTTGGATTATACACATTATATTTTATAACAATATAAAGTGTATATAGCAATGTTTCCCAACGTTAACGTTATATAGCAAAAATATAAATTTATAAGTTTTTAAAATAATTACTTGTAATATAAATTTTAAAGTCTACTGTGTTTCGTTAATAATTTGCAAGTAATTTGTTCCTAAAAACTATCATTTAAGTTTAGCAATTCAATATTAGATGTTAAAAATTATAATATGTTACATATAGTCATAATAATTTTAGAAAAGCTAAGGTGGGGCATGGCACAACAGAGGTTGGGAAACACTGGTAGAAAGTAGTAAGTAGAAAAAAAAATTGTTAAATAACGTAACAAAAAATTGGTTGCAGAAAACTAAAATCGATTAGATATAATGCAAATATATGAGTAATATACCATTTACAAGTCCAATAACTCTTAAGCCAATATTTTGGGTTACGTAATGCACCTTAATACATCGTGATAAGGCTGCTATTTCAATGAGACTAATAATCACCTTTGACAATTTTCAATGAAAAATTAAATTGTCTTTGCTCTTTACTCAATTCTTGTATGAAGCATTCAAGTACGAAAATGTATGTCGAATTAAAACGCGTTTATCTATGCAAAATCAAATTTATAATCATTTAGTATAACGATACCGATTTATATTTACATACTAATTAATTTCCTGTATTTAAATGCATAAAAAAACGCAATTTAAGCGTCCAGCTGAATTAAATGTAATTTAATTGTTGATTAAATACGCGTTTTAATATGACAAACTATTTTGAATTATTTCGAAGAACATGTACCTATTGATCACTGCGCTCTTACAAAGTCTGTGGCGTGTACTTGGACGGCTGTTTCTTCAGCCGTCGCACGGATCACTGTCAGTTGTTCTTGTCGAAGTTGTGGAATGCCCAGTTGATGGACGTGGTCCACGAGTTCTTTTGCGCCTCCACGAACTTCATACGAAAGTGCTCTATCGCCTTTTCTTCGGATAGATCCATCACCTGTAACAAATAATTCTTAGTAAAAAGACCATTTCAGACTGCAATCTACATGGTCTTCACATATGACCAAGATTATGTCTGGACTTTAACCTTTTTGACCTCTGAGTTTGTTTCGGCGTTTCGGCGTTTCTTCTCAGAGTAGTCAGAGAGGAAACGTCGAACTCATCTAGTTTAAAAAAAATATGCTAGAAGTGTTAAAGTGTTTGTACAAACCTACTTACAGAAAAAAAAAACACTAGCACTCCGGGAGTGCCGGCAGAAGTGAAAACTTCAATATTAACGTAATGTTTAATTATAAGTATAAAAGTACTATCATTTATGAGGTAGAATACAATGTTTATTTATTGCGCTATCGTACACAAATATGACAATTTATATGTTGTTATTTATAATATTATATCGTTATTTAAAAAACAAAAAATTATATAAATTATTATTTTATTTTATTTATTATCACTTCGTTGCATATACATTAATATAGTACAATTGACATAATTAGATAAAAAGGAGAGCAACTGGCGGCCTTATCGCTTTCAAGCGATCTCTTCCAGGCAACCACTGTGAGAAAACAAAAAGTATTAATTTCATAAGATAGGCAAGAAGTGCAAAAATACAAGTATTACATTTAGTTGGAAACAAGGAACAAAAAACAAACTAAACTAATAAAGAATACATGAAAAAATAATGATACTAATAATAAAGTGCACATGAATCATTTTTAATTTCTTAAATTAAGATCAGTCTCAGTAGGTACCTATTATTAAAGTTAGGGACACGAAGTGGACAGGTAATGTTTGTAAAGAAGAAATTTAAAGGAAGATAGAGAAGGAGCTAAGCGAATAGGGACTGGAAGTGAATTCCATAGCCTAACTGCAGAGACCTTAAAGGAATCGCCAAGAAAGGAGGAGTTATGACATGGAATTTCAAGGATATAGTTTTCCGAAGAGCGTAGGCTATAGTTATGGGATCCCAAAAATTTGAAATCATTTTTAAGATAGGAAGGAGTTTTAGGGTTGAACAGGATGGAATATAAGAGATGGAGAACATGAGCATCACGTCGCTGACGAATGGGTAACCAGCCCAGCCGCTTACGGAACTCAGAGATATGATCGTACTTTCTTAGACCGAATATAAATCGGATACAGAAATTTTGGAGACGATCCAGTTTATTTAGCAACTCCTCATTTAGATCGGAAGAGCAAGAATCGGCGTAGTCCAGTAATGGCAGGAGGAGAGATTTAGCCAGTGAGGTTTTAGTACTAAAGGGAAGAAAATTACTAAGACGCCGAAGGATACTGGAGGCACCGTACAATTTGCGGCTAACTTCTTTAACATGCTGCTCCCATTATTATTATTATTATTATTTATTTTTATTTTTGTTTATTAAAGCCAAGTAAGGGTTTTGTTATCTAGTAATTTATAAAGTCTCTCTCATTCTCTTTCACTCATTTTCTTTCACTACTTCATCATCACTTTTTTCATTATTAGATTCACTTTGTTCGATTTCCATAATTTAAACAATTCACATTTACGAATACACAACAGTGTATTTACTACACAACAGTCAAGCAATCAGCTGTCACCATCCTTGGATACGCGTGGGACGCTGTACATAAACACACACGGTCATTCGCGCAAGCGCCCTGTGCCGCCTAAACAGAGCAGCACACTCAGGCACGGTAGAAAGAGTGGGAGATACTAGTTCCTCTCCCTTCCCCTCGATCTTACGCTTTTTCGATCAGCATCACGTGACCCTGACGCAAGTTTGAAAGTTTTTACCCATACAAAAAAGTGCTCAGCGCCGCTAAAGAAGTTTTCACTTCAAAAACAATTATCATTTAAAAAGTCATGAAAACGTTTTTGTTTACACAAGAACAGAGTGTCTTTCCCTTATTAGAGACTGTATGTGTTATTTGACACTTTCTTATGTTAAACATCCTTTTAAGTAAATTAGATTAGTTTTAAATTACCACTTGGGCCTCCAGGCCAAACAGTGGTTAGACTGGTCGAGAAAAATATATAACTTGCTCATCTGATATTCTGATTTCGAAGTTAATCTTTTTATAGATAGTATACAAGTATTTGATCATTAATTAGCATACTTATCCATATATGCAAATGTTTGAATACTATTCGCATTACAAATTTAGGATTAAATTTACATATAAGGAATTATGTTTCAAAAATTTAAGAATTTAAATAAAGCCTATAATATAAATAATATAGCATTCTAAAAAAAGTAAAAAAAAATATATATTTCTGAATGACGCATAATATGACGGTTTTACATAAAAATAAAACCGATATTATGTGCCGAGAAGGAAAACATACAGCATTGTATAATGAAGAAGCAATGTATACTTAGCCATGAAGTGCGATACATACCGAGTGAAATAGTTCCGCTTAGATAGAATAGATGGCGCTGTAATCGCCTCAACTTCATACTTATCTTAACCAGCTAGGACGTTGTCATTTCCACAGTCATAGAGTCTTCACCAGGAAGAGCTTCCTACAATGCTGTATGTTTTCCTTCTCGGCACATAATATCGGTTTTATTTTATGTAAAACCGTCATATTGATGTGCCTCCGGAAAACATACAGCATTGTATAATGAAGACGTGTTTGTTATCTGCTGGTGGATGTATAAAGTACAGTATAAAACACAACGCTATGATGATTATGAAGAATTAAAGGCTTTAGCTAAAGCCGTTATTGTTTATATAACTATTTTATTTACTCGCCAATATTCTTAATCAAAGCATAAGTATTCAGCAATAATTATTATTCTTAGTTACGGTATAAATATAACTATATTGATTGAGATGTACAATTAACATAGTAATGTAAACTTCCTATCATCACAACAAGGTATTTCTATAATTACGATGGTGCAAATGTATTAAAGAAAGAGTGATGAGTTTTCTTTGCGAGAGTCTATCTCGCAGCAGTAATGATTAAAGCATGTATGTACTCGTATTTGAAGATTTCCAATTACCCCGTGTAATAAAAAATTTCATCTAGTGGTTGAATTTCGACCCAATTATTTTGCTGTTGATGGATATAAAAATATTGTTTAAATTTTTTACTTAAGATCTTCTTGTACCTATTACTCAAAGATATTTTTTTTTTTTTAAAGACAGTTCACACCAACCGACCCAGTCCCACGCCAAGCTGGCGAAGCCTGCGTTATGGGTACTAGGCAACAGATATACACACATATTACAGAAAGATAGACACATAATCACATATTTATACACCCAAGACCCAAGCACAACACCAAATGCTCATCACATCAATGTTCGTCCCAGCCGGGAATCGAACCTGGGACCCATGGATTCGCAGTCAGGGGTACTAACCACTAGACCAATGAGTCGTCAGGACTAACTGAAGTCTCACTAAAGCGATAGGGCACATGTTTTATCGTGGTGTTCAGAAAGTTTCCATGTTGACTGGCGTCTTGAGTGTCTGTCTTAGATTCGAATACCGGTGTTTAATAAATGTTACCACCATCATCCACGAATTGCTCGTCAGTAATTTCTAATAAAGTGAACCCTGCGGCCCAATTCTAAATGCAATACTGTGGCTGTTCTGCGAGCCGTATCGAATAAAGTGTCCCTAGGAGGGTTGGAAGAAAGCCAGTCTAGTACTATTCGCGGGTCCCACGTGACGGATGATTTCACGACTTTTGGTTTAGCTACTCCTAATACCCTGAGGGTGTGTTTAGTATTAAAATTTGAAAATGTTTGTTGTTCTACATGGGGACCGCAAAAAGTTAAAATTGCCGATTTGCGAACAAGGATGGTTGATAGGAAAAATTTCTGTTTTGGCTTTCTGTACTGATTAAGTGTTTGTTTTGTAATATTATGTATGTTAGCTGTAAGATTACTTATAAATAAATAAATTTTCTTTTAGTAAAAGTGATATTAATTTTTTTGCAATATCGGCTGTTTGAGGGGATTTTGGGTTCACTTGAGAGTTGTCACCCCATGACAGCCCTCTTTTGATTGCGGGTAAATAAGTGGACAGGTGGAGTGACCAACTCTTCAAAAGTAGATCTTTTTCCAGTGTGGACCAGTCTTTTATTTGGGCACCCCACCCCCAATTTCCCAAACTTTTAGGGTAAATGCTTGTATTTGTGGAGGAGACAGTGCAATTGTCGCACCTAGGAGTGTCTGCGATAGGTGTTGAATTTCGTGGGGGTGATCTAGAGACCTGGATTTCATGCAGCCAGAAACCAACTATCAGATAGGTTCCCGTCACCCGGTTTAGGTGTGCTAAACCTCAGGGATTTGGAGGAGGAAACACCCATGCTAGTGGAAGAAGTTGCCACTACGCAGCCTTTTTTCTTCTTTATAATCTGTCTGCTATGATCACCCTGGTAGGTAATGTACCGACAGAGTTATGTTGAATTTGTCCGTCAGGTGCAATAGTTTGAAGATTAGTGTAAGTAACCCTATCGATTTCGTTTCACCTTCTGTTTGAATGTATGCAATCAGAGTTTCATTTGTCCGATTGTATTAACACGTGTGTGTTTTGTAATATTTTTACATTTATTTTTATTGCGGCTATCACTGCATATAAGTCCTTTTTGTTGCAGTGCCACGTTTTCTGTTGGTATGACCATTTTCCTGACAAGGTTCTCGTCAAGGAGATGTGGCCCCCCCAACCCCAATCCGAGGCGTCCGTCGCTAGCAAGTGGCTTGCAGGTTCTTTGTGTATAGGCGTCGTCTGATGAGCAGCTCCGAGCCACCACATCAATTCCTGTCCTACAATCTGAGGCAGCAGTTGACCTTGACGGGGTCGGATCTTGTTGAATTGTCGCAGAAAGATTTGTACCTGGCGACCGTGAAGCCTCCCACGGGGCACGACAAAGTTTGCGAAGTTTGCTTGCCCTAGCAAAGCTTTGTAACTCGCGAATACAACGCATAACTATGGTTTTTGCGCTGTATTTGTACCTTGGGTAGCAACATCACATTGACCATAGTATTCCAGCGAATTCCAAGGTATTCTAAATTTTGGGTTGGTACCATTACGGATTTTTTGGTAAGTAATTGATTTTCCAACCTAGGTGGTGTTCCAAGTGTCTCACGGCCTCCGCGGCCTGAGAATCTAACTTGGAAGGTGTTCCAAGTGTCTCCCGGCCTCCGCGGCCTGATAATTTAACTTGGAGGGTGTTCCAAGTGTCTCACGGCCTCCGCGGCCTGACATTTAACTTGGAGTGGTCTTGGTTGACCAGAAGGTAGTCGTCTAGGAATACTAGCACTCGACATCCCTTCGCACGTAAGGTCTCCGCGACCCAACATGATACTGCAGAGGAAAGGTGTGGTACTGACGCTAGCCCAAAAGGAAGGCAAGTCATATTTTCGAATAACTGCCCTTTTTAGCTGAGCCTTAAGAAAGGTCGGTGTAATCTCGCTGCCGGTACATGAAAATAGGCTTGTGATAAATCTATTTATCATCCAGTCCCCTGGTTGAAGAAAGTCTGGGACTAAGCCGTGGGAGATCAACCGAAAATGTTTTGTCTTCACGAATCGGTTTAGTTCTCGCAAATCTACAGTAGAACGCATAGGGCCGTCGCTTTTCCTGCGAAGAACCATTATGGATATAAAACTGAGGGTTTTGTTGAGAACTGTTTGTAGGATACCTTGCCTGATTCAGGAGTTCTTTGATTATCTGCGATATCGCAGGTGACAGTTCGGTTGCGTATTCACTTACTATTCACGAGCTCACCTGATTATATAACGCGTCGATCGTGGGATCGACCGTTACCTGTGCTACTCGTTTCCTTTTCTTTTGTGACGGTCCCCCGCGCTCCAAGTCGCTATCAGGCGCGCTGCTGGTGCACGTGGAGTCCTCTTTATCTTGTTCGTGACCTTGCTCGACACTTTTTTAGACTACCTGCCTGATCGGCCCCGGCGCCGGCCTTATCGGCATCGTGAGTCTATTACGCACTTGTAATGTATAAATAATACGTTTTGCTAATAATTAACACTAAGAAAGACTATAAGGTTTTAAGTCGTTATTGAGTCGTTTCGGTTTCGACCGCACGCGGCGAAAGTACACAACGCTATGACTGTGGAAATGACAACGTCCTAGCTGGTTAAGATAAGTATGAAGTTGAGGCGATTACAGCGCCATCTATTCTATCTAAGCGGAACTATTTCACTCGGTATGTATCGCACTTCATGGCTAAGTATACATTGCTTCTTCATTATACAATGCTGTATGTTTTCCGGAGGCACATCAATAGATTAGTACTAAAGCACTAATACATAAAATTAAAAGCAACTTTCGTTAAAATTTTATGAAAATATAAAACAAAATATTGGAAATTTAGGGTTCTAGGATTACCTTGAAACTGATAAGGAGAGAGTGCAAAGCATATCTATGACCAAGTAATCTCACGAGTGGGAAAAGGTGTAAAATGCTGGCATGGATAACTTTATGAGCATTTTAATAAATAGCATTAAAACATTTGAAAATAGCATGTTAACTGTGTGTGTGTAAATGTTAATACATACCCCATTGACACACTGATATTTCCCTATACCGGTTGAAGTACCCGCATTCATATACGAGATAAAATGAAAGGGATCACTAATTGTGGACGATCCATTCAATTGATCAATCTGTGGTTTGGGCTAGATAAATCTTTTCTCTATTGAAATGGCCTCTATTCAAACAGTTTCCGATATGAGGTTTCGGACTTTTTGCTTGATTAAAAGGATTTTCAACCTTCAATCGTGAATGATTTTGAGGGCTTTGCAGTGAGAACTCATTCATATACAGTGATGTGTAATTTAATTGGTCTAGTGGCTGGCTTTTGACCGCACACTGTTTTGAGTTTTATTCTCGGGTAGGACCAATAATTCGAAATACGAAATTTAGACTACTTTTACTATTTCAGTAGTAGTTTGGTAAAGTAAGATGAGTGTCTCAACGGGATGCTGTGGCTGTGGCATTCGTCATATGGTATCATACCTATGGGTTAGAGAACTAAACTGTCCTAATTGTGCACTATGAAATCTCAAATGGCAATAGATATAATTCGACTTAGAGAATGTATCACATAATAATTATCAGGATTTATAGAATAAATTTATATGATAATTAGCTAACGAGATATATACCTACCATATAATAAGATTTCTGTTGTAATATGTTTTTTTTTTTTTTATGTAATAGGAGGCAAACGGGCAGGAGGCTCACCTGATGTTAAGTGATACCGCCGCCCATGGACACTCACAATGCCAGAAGGCTCGCAAGTGCGTTGCCGGCCTTTCAGGAATTGGTACGCTCTTTTCTTGAAGGACCCTAAGTCGAATTGGTTCGGAAATACTTCTGTGGGCAGCTGGTTCCACGTAGTGGTGGTGCGCGGCAAAAACTGCCTTAGAAAACGCTCTGTTGTGGAACGACGGACGTCGAGGTGATACGGATGGTATTTTGTATTTTGCCTTGACGTCCGATGATGAAACTCAGCTGCAGGTATTAGACCGAACAACTCCTCTGAACACTCTCCATGGTAAATGCGGTAGAAGATGCAGAGAGATCCCACATCTCTACGCAACGCCAAGGGATCAAGCCGCACTGAAAGTGACTGGTCGTCGACGATTCGAACCGCTCTTCGTTGAATACGGTCAAGTGGAAGGAGCTGGTACTGGGGAGCTCCCGCCCAGAGGTGAGAGCAGTACTCCATATGGGGCCGAATTTGCGCTTTATATAGTTGCAAGCGGTGGCCCGGAGTGAAGTACCGTCTCGCCTTGCTGAGCACACCAAGCTTTTTGGAGGCTAATTTAGCCTTTCCTTCCAGATGACCGCGAAACTGAACGTTATTCGATATGTCAACGCCCAGTATTCCGATGCTAGCCGAGGCTTTAAGGAGAGTGTCTTCAAAGAGGGGAGTAGCGACAAAGGGAGTTTTTTTAGCGGAAAACGCGCATACTTGTGTCTTCTTGGGGTTAAATTGGACTAGATTTAGTCTACCCCAGTCCGAGACTCCACGTAGAAGAGTTTCGACTTCAGACACAAGTTTGTTCCGGTACTCATCGACAACAGCCCGAGAAATACCTGCCCGGCCAGTGTAAAAAGTATCCCCAGTGCTGTCGTCCGCATAGCAATGAATGTTGCTAAGCTGCAACATATCATTGATATGCAGAATAAACAGGGTCGGGGATAGGACACAGCCTTGTGGGACACCAGCATTCACAGGTTTCAGGTCGGAGCATGCTCCGTCGATGACGACTTTGATGCTCCGATCAGCGAGAAAGCTGGAAATCCAGTTGCATAATTTCTCAGGGAGCCCGTAGGCTGGAAGCTTCGAGAGCAGCGCTCTGTGCCACACCCGATCGAAGGCTTTCGCTATGTCCAAACTTACCGCCAGCGCCTCCCCCTTGGACTCAATTGCCTCTGCCCACCTATGTGTAAGGTATACAAGGAGGTCACCAGCCGAGCGACCACGACGAAAGCCGTACTGAGAATCGCTAATCAGCTGGTGGCCCTCTAGATACCTCAGGAGCTGGCTGTTAATAATGGTTTCCATTATTTGATGTGATATTTGATTATAAATAGACACTAAATTCCCCCTACAAAAATTTCATACTACACTTTATTTTTTTATTGCTTTTTAATATTAATTTAATACAATTAAATAAATCCAGTATATGACTGGATGGTACATACTACAAAACGTGGAAATGATACATAAATTTGTTGCAATGGAAACGATGTTTTATTCCCATAAATAGGTAAAAGTAACAAAAACGATACGACTCCTAACTTAATGTTTAACCATGTTTTTGGCAATTAGCCCATTCGTGGACATATAGCCGTTACTTTAGATTGGGAATTTTGATTTGAAAAAAGAATGATATGATTTTGACCTGTTTAAGCATATTTATTTTTATTTTTTTTAAAAGACAATTCACACCAATTGACCTAGTCCCATGCTAAGCTGGTGAAGCTTGTGTTATGGGTACTAGGCAACGGATATACATACATATTATAGATAGATAGGCATATAAATACATATTTAAACACCCAAGACCTAAGCACAACACCAAATGCTAATCACATCGATGTTCGTCTCAACCGGGGATCGAACCCGGGACCTATGGATTCGCAGTCAGGGGTACTAACCACTAGACCAATGAGTCGTCAATATGTTCAAACAGTCTAAGTTTCATCAAGATCTGTTCCGTAGTTTTTGAGCTATCGGTACCACGTATTTAGGAGGTGATATAACAGAGACACCATTTTATGTACGAAAATTTGAATTTAGATAATTTTTTCTAAATAACTTTTTTTTGAAGTGAAAACTTCTTTAGCGGCGCTGAGCACTTTTTTGTATGGGTAAAAACTTTCAAACTCGCGTCAGGGTCACGTGATGCTGATCGAAAAAGCGTAAGATCGAGGGGAAGGGAGAGGAACTAGTATCTCCCACTCTTTCTACTGTGTGCTGCTCTGTTTAGGCGGCACAGGGCGCTTGCGCGAATGACCGTACTGTGTGTTTATGTACAGCGTCCCACGCGTATCCAAGGATGGTGACAGCTGATTGCTTGACTATTGTGTAGTAAATACACTGTTGTGTATTCGTAAATGTGAATTGTTTAAATTATGGAAATCGAACAAAGTGAATCTATTAATGAAACTTGTACGAAAATTTATTTATTTATTGTCATGACGCATCTGCATTGCTTCAAAAAAAAAATTGGAAAAAGCTTTGATAAATTGCCAATGATTTTAAGTGGAGATTTCAATATA
The DNA here is from genome assembly GCA_963693345.1 of Pieris melete. Taxonomy (NCBI): domain Eukaryota; kingdom Metazoa; phylum Arthropoda; class Insecta; order Lepidoptera; family Pieridae; genus Pieris; species Pieris melete. The sequence goes on from CAVNZK010000157.1 coordinate 55,594, forward strand.
AACTTTGCAGACGATAAAAATCAATCATTAATTGAATTTTTAAATAATGAATTTGGTTTAACTATGTCAAATGATCGCAATTTTAGCACAACGAAATACAAAACTACTTTTGATGCGGTCTTTATTAGACACTTAAATAGGTTCGAATCAAAACTGTTTGTTTCTTAATTCAGTTATCATAAACCAATTGTATCAGTTGTAAAAATTTGCGATGATGATTCTGATAATAACGATGGTGTAAAAGTCTTCGAAATTATGGATGGAAGTTGATTTTTCTGAGAGATAAAATTTAATGTAATATATAAATAACGATATAATATTATAAATAACAACATATAAATTGTCATATTTGTGTACGATAGCGCAATAAATAAACATTGTATTCTACCTCATAAATGATAGTACTTTTATACTTATAATTAAACACAACGTTAATATTGAAGTTTTCACTTCTGCCGGCACTCCCGGAGTGCTAGTTTTTTTTTATATTGCCACAACCTTCACAAGGTATACATTTTCTAAATATATTCATAAACAGTCAATAGATCCATAGCTTGCGGTACAAAATTATTTAATTTACTCAAAGCTAAACCGCAGTAAATCCCTATCTAACTCTCTATTTAAAACCACGGGTACTTCATTAGCATTAACCGCACGTTATATTTTAAGCCGATTTTAAGCTATTATCGCCTAAGCGATATGGATTTGCTGTTAAATAATGCTTGTAAGCATTATATTTTATGTACATCCCTAAAGAATATTAAATAAATAAATTAGTGGCGCTACAACCTTTTTAAGTCTGGGCCTCAGATGTCTGAATATGTTTTATGGTAATTTGCCTTATAGGCAGGTAGGTGATCAGCCTCCTGTGCCTAATACACGCCGTCGACTTTATGGGTCTAAAGCAAGCCGGTTTATTCACAATGTTTTCCTTCACTGTTCGAGCGAATGTTAAAATGCGCTCATAGAAAGTCCATAGGTGCACGGCCGGGGATAGAACCGACGACCGCAGGGATGAGGCTGATGCCGCTAAGGAACACAGCTCAGCTTTAAATAAATACAGATCTTTTTAATATTGTCATACGACAAGTGTTAAGGAAAAACTAAACTGTGCAGGCCAGGCTTGGCAGGAAAGGACACGACTTCCATTCAGTTTTCTCCGTTAGTTTTGTAAACATTATTTTTAATACGTTTATTAGCTAGTTATACAGTCACAAGACATATTTCCTAATCTTTAAACGGAAACGCCCACGCGTGTTCTCATGAAATATGCTGACGGACTGTCTAGCTCCCAGTCTCGATTATTAGATATTAAGTTAGTCTTAAGCTAATCACCAATGTAACCGGTTGATTAAATATTAATTAAAAATAAAATTTTATTCTTTTTAAAAACGCTCCAGCGCGACCTCGCGTTTTGACTGGCGCAGCCGGTAGGATTTTCACATCCCGCGAGTATATAACTAAATTGAAAATACTCAAATCGATTTTCATAGTTCTTGAAATACCGTGGACTGTCTAATAGCAGAGTGAAAATCCGCGAATCAAATAAATAAGTCAAATAGAAGAGCATTAAAATAATATCCGGTGCAGTGTGTGATTAGTGACTCAGGAAGAATGGAATTGGGCTGGCGGTGAGTAAACCTTTTCACTTCCCGCTAAAAATTTCATTTTATTCCACATATTATATATTATTACATTATCTGATTTTGTTTCGTACCAAATCTACGAATAAAATTGTACTCAGAGTGTAATTAGATTAGGAACTGTAGTTTTAAAATTATATTGCACAAGAATAGGCAATATAATATAGATTAAATATATAGATAGATAAAACAAAATTATATTGCACAAGAATAGGCAATATAATATAGGTTAAATATAGAGATAGATAAAAAATTATATTATTAATTAGTACGGATTTATTGCAAATTCAAAATTATATAAGTAATTTAAAGAAGTGTTAGTGATTATATTGTATTCTTATATATAAAAATTAAAGATTAAAAATGTCAATGGAAACATTTAAATTTGTACCAAGGGAGGTTTTATCCTTGATTCCCAAATATGATGGGACAGAAAACTTACTAAATTTATTTATTGCAAAAAGTGAATATGTGATAAAAGAATTTAGAGTCGAAGGTAATACCGCCCAAAATTTATACTTATTTCATGCAATAACTAGTCGCTTAGTGGGTAAAGCGGCAACGCTATTAAGTGAAAATCAAAATATTACATCATGGGATCATTTTAAAGATATATTGACTCAACATTTCGGCGACCCGCGTTCAGAAGAATGTATAGCAATAGAATTAGAATCATTAAAAATTAAATCTGGAGAATCATATATAGAGTTCTGTCAAAGAATACAAAGTGTTAAAAGTTCCCTAACCTCAAAGGTTAATAGGTTAACCGATGAGAGTATTAAAGCAGCCAAATTAATCATTTATAATAATACGGCTCTAAATGTATTCCTTTATAATTTATCTGAAGATCTTTTACGTATCGTTCGCCTAAAGGGCTGTACTAATTTAGAGAATGCATTAAGTGTTGTTACTGAAGAGGTTAATTTTCATTATCAATATTCTATTAAAAATAAATTGTGGAAGAATAGTGCATCCTCTCAACAAAATAATTTTAAACCTGGAATTCCTTCTCAAAATAATTTTAAACCTTTCATTTCTCCTCAAAATAATTTAGCATCAAATGTGCCTCCACAGAATAACTTTAAATACGGAATTCCCCCACAGAATAACTTTAAATACGGAATTCCCCTACAGAATAATTTAAAATACGGAATTCCCCCACAAAATCACGTTAAGTTTGGAATGCCCACACAAAATAACTTTAAATTCGGGATACCACCACAGAACAACTTTAAATTCGGGATACCACCACAGAATAACTTTAAATTTGGAATGCCCCCGCAAAATAATTTTCGGTTTGGAATTTCGCCTCAAAATAATAGTCGATTCGGTATACCTCAACAAAACTATAAATTTGGTTACCAGCCACAGCAGGGTCCTAGGTTCGATATACCACATCAAAAAGAGAATCCACAACCAGTTAACACAGACGTTTCTATGCGAACTGCGTCGATAAGACAAAATATGATTAATGACTCTGAATATTATTACGAACCAAACTATTACAACGACTATAGCGATTATGATAACTATGAATCAAACGAAACAACCGTGTGTGAAAATTTTAATTTGTTAGAAAATCAAGAAAATTCTAAAGATAACAAGGAAATAGATTCGCAGCAAGTAAATTTTCAGGGAGAAGCCTCGAATCATATACCGAAATAATAAATCTTAACTATTGTGATAGCATTTTAAAATTACCACACATATTAATTCCGGAACTAAACGCAAAATTTCTTATAGACACTGGTAGTAGTCGTTCGTTTATCAGTCCCTCTAAAGTAAATGAATTTCTTAAAGAATATAAAAGCTATGAACCATTTACAGTGGTTAGCACTCATGCTCGAAGTACACATAACGAAGTAGTATACATCCCTTTACCGTATATTTTTAATAGTCTTTTAATGCATAAATTTTACGTATATGATGTAGATGCTAGATATCATGGTTTAATTGGCTCAGATTTATTAAAGGAATTAGAAGCTAGCATTGATATGAAAAATCAAATACTGTATACAACTGGTTCTGTCATACCTATATTATATAGTCCTCCATACGAAGCTATAATTGAACCCAGAACAGAATCAAAATTTAAAACCCCTACTAACCTACAAAATAGAGATGACATAGTAGAACAGGACAATTTCAGTAATGGCGTTCGTATGCCAAATGCTATGGTTACATGTGAAAACATCTTTGCAACCACCGTAATACAAAATACATCCGAGAAACCATTTAAAATTACTTTGAAAGAACCTATAAAAGTCTCAGTTTTAAAAAATAATGAAATTTCTAAAAGTAATTTTATAAATGAAACTTTAACAAATGATAATGTTTTAAAAGAAAATTTGTCCAAGCTTCGTTTGATCATATGAATAGTGAGGAACGTAACATAATCTCTAAACAATGTTACAAGGTTCGTGATAATATATTTTATTCTGATAAAATTCCTTTATCATTCACCAATCAGATTAAACACAAAATTAGAACAGTTAACGAAGACCCCATTTATATTAGACCATATAGACATCCTGCTTCTCAAAACCAAGAGATAGAAAAACAGATAAATAAACTCTTAGAAGATAACGTCATAAAAAAATCATTTTTCCCTTATAGTGCAACGGTTCATTTGGTACCAAAAATAAAACATTTCCGGTCTTATTTATATGATATAAAGAAATCAAATACTAAACTAACACGTTGGAAATTTCAAAAATGGAAAGAAAAATTCAAACGCAGACTCATCATCTAGAAAAAGAGTTAACACGCGACGTAGTAAGGATAAGGCTCGTTATCAAAAAGCCCGAGTATTGGGTCCGATTCATAGAAACGTTGTTCCAGTGATAACTATTAAACGAAAAAACTAAGTTACATACTAAAGATTTGAAACGCCCTTCACAGGTTGTTACTCCTGCTGGTACATCTGATCCCAAGCCAGGCCCTTCAATTGCAAAAGATTACTAGAAACCCAGGCCTCCTACCCATTAAAGAAGGTCAAGCAGTAGTAGCTTACGACAGATGGACCGTGATAAAGATTTTAGATTTTAAAGCTATCAACAACTAACTAAAACTAAATATAAATAACTTTTTAACGCTTAAAACCGAAGTACAAATTGTTTCGACACTAGCCTATTCAATTTGCACTTCCAAGAAGTACAGTTACAAACTAGTTTCATAATGAATATAACAGTGGAAAAATATAAACAATTAATTCCGACTTCAAAATCTAAACGTGGTTTATTGAATCCTATTGGAACATTCATTAAAGCAATAACTGGCAATCTTGATAATGAAGATGCTATCAGATATGAAGATTTAATTAATAAATTAAAAATTAGACAGGACGCTATTAGTAATAAAATAACCATAGTTTCCGAAATGATGAGTTTTGTAACAAAAATTATTAATGTAACAAGGAATAATTTCATTCAAATTAATGAACGTTTTGAGGACATAGATCTCAGGTTAAACAATTCTAAAATGTTACAAATGAGCAATGAAATTATTCATTTTTATAATATTTTTACCCATAACTTTCAAACTATTTACTCAAGACTAAATGAAATTGAAACAGCTCTCGCTTTTGCTACGATTAAAATATTACATCAATCTATTATTGATACTAAGGAATTACTGTCAATTTTAAAAGAAATAGAATCTATGTATAATTTAGTATTTCCAGTGAATATTGAAAATATTGTAAAAATTGAACTGAATATTGAGATGGAAGCGTATATCAAACAAAATCAGATAAAGTTTAATATGCACATACCCTTAATTAAAAATGAACTTTATAATTATTATAAATTAATATCTTTACCAGTGCATAGTAATAGTAATAATATATCTAACATTATCCTTCCTAAGTATCCCTATGTCCTAGTGAAAGGGTTGAAAGTCGAGCCGCTCTCACAACCATGCCAAGAAATAGATGAAAACCGATTTTTATGTCCTGAATTTGAAACTGCACCGATATTGAAGGACGAATGTATTACTACACTAATGAATTTTTCCCCCAACACATCTTCATGTCGTCCTGTGCCCGTTCTAATCGAAGATGTCAAGATTTATTTAGTACAACAAAATCATTGGATAATATTTTCTAGAATAGAAACCATTATATCTAAAATGTGTGACAACGACGTTTCACATGAGCCATTAATGGGCACTTACCTGTTAACCCTAGATGATGATTGTTCGATAAGAATCAAGGATTTCAACTTGAAAAGAAACGAACACCAGGGACACGATATCGCGTTTACCCGATTCCCAATTGTAAACCTACCGTTAATCTCCAGCGAAATTAAGTCACAGAACAAGCATCTGAATTTAGATGGAATTGACCTTGCAGACGTTCAACTCTTAAACCTTTTGGTGAAAAATAGTGTTCCTACAAGTGTTAGTGAAAGTGAATTAAATCAATGGTTCTTTGGTATAATTAATATAGTAATAAGTTTTTTACTCATGACATGTGTCATTTTAATAGCATTTAAAAATAGAATTAAGAAAATTATGTTTCAACCTAAACAGAATATTCGAGATCATCCAAACCCTGAGGATAATCTCGATTCTAAGGAGAGAGGAGTTATACAGTCACAAGACATATTTCCTAATCTTTAAACGGAAACACCCACGCGTGTTCTCATGAAATATGCTGACGGACTGTCTAGCTCCCAGTCTCGATTATTAGATATTAAGTTAGTCTTAAGCTAATCACCAATGTAACCGGTTGATTAAATATTAATTAAAAATAAAATTTTATTCTTTTTAAAAACGCTCCAGCGCGACCTCGCGTTTTGACTAGGTATTGATCCTTATCAAAATAATTACCAACGTTTCACATAAGCTACAATTTAATGGCATAACCACCAAAAAAGCATGGTGGATTGGTGTTCTCCTGCCTTTTCTCTTGAATAGTTTACTACTATGTAATATAAAAAAAATCTTAGCCACAGCAACGCTTGGCCGAGTCTACTAGTTTTAAATGTTTTGTTATCTATTTTGATGACACACCACCTACCACAAGAATATTAATTATTATAATTATTATTAATATTAGACTATGATTAATATATTATAATAGTTTTGGCTCCTTCGATTGACTGGAGAGCGTTAAAGACAATATTACATACATGAATCTTGCGAATAAATATAACCAGGTCAAGTCAGGCTAACGTAAGACAATATGACACAATAAGCTTGTGTTTTATTTCCTATAAGTCCTTTTTATGTAATTATGACAGCAACATGTAGATATGAAACCTTTTCATATCATCTAGGTCACAGTCTGCATCTGAGTATTGTTTTGTAAGGAATCTTCCGCGTCATTAAAATAGAATAATGCATTTTCTCGTTTGAAACGTCACTCGCAAGATGAGCCTGAATTTTCTTTTACATTGCTTTTTGTGTTATGAGCTTATAGTTTGTGTTACTTAGAAATAAATCTAGTGTTGTGTATAAAGGTTGTCTTCGCCAAAAACACAATTATCAAACATCATTTTAAATACCTATTTAGAAAGTAAAATACTCAATAATAATCTTAACCCATTAGTGCTACAATCCTAGGATCTTAAGGTTATATATTATCCCCTTATTAGATCGTGTTGAAGTGGATTATCAGCCTTCTGTACCTGATATCTATCGTCCATTTTGGTTTTAAGACATACCGGCCGGGAAGACACAAAAATGGATTAAACAAATGAAGTACGGGTTTTTTTGTGTTGTACATTGGAATTTCAAGTATTATCGAAAAATTATTCTTTGTAAATCTCATACTTATTTCGTTGGTGTTTTTTTATACTAACACAGACACAGTGCACGATCATAAAAACTTTAGCTACAATCTCAAATACATGCGCATACACACCCATTCACGAACTCACTTATTCAGTTAAGTTGTAACACTGAATTCTTTTATTATTATTTTTTTATTATTATCTTTTTAACTGTTTTAAACATGTACCACGTAATAATTGTTTTCTAGTTACCCACAACACAGGGCCTCCCTAGTTTGGGGACTAGCGATATATATAATACGAATTCTGTCACAACCCGTTTGTCATAAATAAAGTTTTTATTATTCAAATACATTTACTAATTATAATTTAATCATTAAAGAGGATTTATCTGACTCGTGGCTAATCTCACCTTAGTCTATACTCAGATTCATAGATTTTTATGTTACATACTTTTCAATAAAATTATTGCGCAGTCTTTTCATATTTTTTCTTTGTGATGGTTGCCTGAATTACCATATTAATAACTAATGGTATTAAAAAGGGCATTTAAAACTGGAAATGACAATCTTAAAGACGGGAAATTAAAAATTACTTACACATTCACTGTAGCAGTATGTTTTAATTTGCTCTAATTTCCTCTAAAGCCCGTCAATTTCAAATTTTATATAATTGACGGCTAATTAAGACCCTGAAATTAAAAGAAACGTAAAACAGAAATGGTTTTTAATTTGAGGAAACAACTTCTTAATTAAGGGGAGGATAATTAAGTGTTTCTTTTTGATTTTAAGCTGTACTCGGAGTTGTTCATTAAATTATGTGGTATTGATATATCAAAATAATGATGCAGATGAAAAATTACTCCCAAATAGTCAAATTAAATCAATTGTCATCAAATTTACTGCCAGTTCTCAAAGCACCCTTTATAATCGCCAAATAGTTTAACAAGATGCTTGAACGACTTGTCTAAAAGTAACTAGTAACATTTTCATTGATTATAACTATGGTTGGTGAGAATTGCAGATTTAATTAAGAGCCTTGTAATAAACGCAAGTGTTTAATATCCAGAGGGCTACCAATTGATCTATCTATTACCTTTATCATTATCCTTTTTCACTTTATGATAGAGAAAGGAATAAAGGCGGATAAAGTTACTTGTCTGTTAAAAAAATATACATAGAAACAGATACAAAATTATTTTGTTTGAGAGAAGTAATTTGGCTTTTTGAAGTATTAAATAAATTTGCATTCATTAAATCATTAAACGTCAATTATTATCATATAACTAACCGCAATTACAAATTTTCATATAACGAAAATTCAATCTTCCATCATACAATATCGTATACCCTTTGTGAAATTATTTCATTTATTATTTCGTATTTAATATAGTATTTGACAAAACGTAGACATTAATTTAAATGTATATTACTTCTCGTCTCACAGCGAGTAATATTATTTCACACACTATGTAACGTACATTCAAAAATGATTTGTTACATAATACATAATGAATTTATTTACTGTAAATGTTAGTCGAAATTTCTCAATAACTTGTTTATGATATCAAATAATTCCTTAAAATAGATGCTTGATATTACGTTACTTCCTACTAAATCAAATCAAATCATAATAATACAATGTACACATATGAATATTAAAAAATAAATATACATTAAATTCTTCTAATTTTACATTTTCTGCGGAACGGAAGGTAAGAACTGGCAATAAATACAAGCCATTAAGCTAAGTCAAGCAATACTTGCCGTGACGAAAATATTGATGGGCATCTCTTGATCGATTAACAGGATTATCTGTTTTAGGAAAAGTCTGCTTTTTTAACTAAAGTAAATTTTGATTAAAAATCTTTAAAAAATCTAAAAATGTCGATATTTTTATGACAGTTCGATTGGGGTAAACAAGTTAATACGACGCCAATTTGCAATATAAAATATAATTTCAAAGAACGAAGCAATTGATCATTCGGGACATCAAACCCGCGCCTTATCGAGTGCAAGACTGGTATGGTAATGAATAAGTTTGCGTGGGGAACGATTTGATTGGAGTCAATATTTTCCTTCAAAGAAAAGCCAGGAAAACGCAATTATCGGTTGCTTTCCATCTTCTTTTAATTTGCGTGTGGAAATGTATTTTCCCCGCGCCTTTTCTGTTTTATTACCATGAAATATTTTCTGCAATTTTATTTACGTATTATTACGGTCTTCTTTGCGTCGAATAATTAGAAGCTTCTAAGGATAGCGTATTGTAGCAAAAGCATTATTGCACGATGTAAAAATAATAAAGAAGATAATAAAGAATTTGAATTATGAAGAATTTTGAAGATAATAGAGACTTTGTACATTAACTTTAACTGATAGTTTTGTCTCGTAAACAGGAGGCCTACTATAACATCTAAGAGCTGGTTCTTGACTTACTACCATATAATATAATACATATATATTACATAACTTAAACTATCTTTCTATGTCCTACCATTTACCAAATCTGCGTGTGTTCTACATGCTTACAAAACACCATTAAAATACCAATTTTAGAATGGCAATCTCTTATGAGTTCTGGATTGAAGGGGTTATAACGTGCAGCTTAACGGGTCAGAGGGGTTTAATGGTACAAGATTAAAAAGTGACAAATGTTGACTATGACTTTGGGGGTGAGAATGTGAAACAAAAGACGAAATGATTTGTTTTTTTTAACAGTCTCATTCACTGGTCAGGAATTTGCTCACTCCAGTTTTTTCATTTTATATTTAATTTTATCAATATCTGAGAAGTATTTTCCATAGGCACATTTGGATGAAAAGTTGTTTTGTTTAAAATTACTAACTGGTATACTACTATATATCTCTATCTAATATATAAAATTCTTCTGTCACGGGGTGCGTAATCGAACTCCTCCGAAACGGCTCGACCGATTCTCATGAAATTTTGTGTGCTTGTTGGGTATGCCTGAGAATCGGACAACATCTATTTTTCATCCCCCTAAATGTTAGGGGTAGTCCACACCTAAATTTTTATTTTTATTTTTTAGACAAAATTTTTAATTTCTATTTTTTTATGATACAGCATTAAAAAATACATACAATCCCTAACTTTCACCTCTCTACGATCAACCCCTATTTTTTTATTAATAATGATATACATGGCGAAACGACGTTTGCCGGATCAGCTAGTATTTATATATAATAATTTCTTTCGATGAAAGTTGTAGTACACGCGCGAACCAAAAACATTATTTTGAAAGTAAGTCTTCTTAAATCTCGCCTTCGTCGTTAAATGGGGTATAAAAAGAATAGTCACGCGATCAAAGTATTACATCATCCCTAAGTTAAATTGTTAGAGAAAGGACGAAGAGGCTTTGAGAACATTCTTCAGCGACAAGGGATCATTTGTCAAATAGAAATAATATCCCTTAAAATATTATAAATTTGTATGGAATGTTTAAGTGATAGATAATAATTGGATTCTTTTGGAATTTTTATTAGCTTCTTACGTAAACGTTATATATTTTAATATTTTATTATTTCAAGCTGTTTTATAAGCTGCCGTTTTGTCGTTTTACACGCCGCTTGTCGTGTTTTCGATACCCGGTCGAATTTAACTTTAAATTGTGTTTTGACTTAAGGAGGGCTATAAACTCAAAGTCAACTCGAACTCAAAATAACTTTATCCATATACGTAAATAAGTACACTTATGAACTTCAACAAAAAAGATGATAAATTGATTCTAAATTAACATTTATTACCAGTTCGCAAGTCAGGGGCGTAGAGCGGGCAAGAACTCTCCGCCACTCTTTTTAATCGCCAAGTTTTGAGTAATACAAATTGTTTGAACTGGAGCAAATCAATTCCAAGGATTAGGATCATTTAAATAATCGTCAAATTTATAACAAGTTTTATTGATTAGTTTACGTTTAACAAGAGTTTCGAAATTATTCGAACGCCAAATTTATTAAAGACGTGTATTAATCCTTCCGCGAAGTAAAGTTAAATTACTACATCAAGGCAAGTGAAGAATAATCAGCAGCAACTTTTTTCCTTGGTTTGAATGGGTTAACGATCTTCACGATTCATTTTAGGGCATCTTTGAGGCCTGCCCTGCGATTCTGTAACTCACTTTTCAAACTCACACAGAGGTGTTTAAGTGAGTAAATTCTCACTACCGAACTAAATAGAACTGTAAGCCCAGCTTTACAAACCTCGCGTTATGTCCGACATCCATGGCACGGATTTCATATCTAACTTTTGAACTCGTGCTCTCGAACTCAACGCGTTTTCTTTTTATAAGCGAAGTTATTTGGAACATGGTGAATGATTCTGACATGAGTAATCACATGTATTTTATACATTTATTTCAACAACTGACTGATGTCCCTATGGCCTCCATTGCCAAAAGAGTGCCGGTCGTTTTCTAGCCTCGCTCAACGACATATACGCCGCTCTCTTGCCTCCATCAATGTTCCAGCCATTTTGGAGCCAACAGGCGTCGCTAGAGATGAAGGCAAGCGGCCGGATGGGATGTCGTTAATCCCTTGGAAGATGGGACGGGCTTTAGTATGGCTACTTGTGTGGACACGTTTGTCCCGTCTCACCTCCCTCGGACAAGCAAAAAGGCTGGGGCGGCCGCAGAGAATGCGGACACTAAGAAACGGCTCAAATATAAGAGTCTTTCCTACAACTTCGAATTGTTCCCTTTGAAGGAGAGATTCTTGGGCCGTGGGGTTCAAGTGCACAGGCGCTAATTAAAGATTTAAGTTGGTGCCTGGTAAATAGTAATGGTGACCCCAGAGCTGGTGCTTTCCTTGCTCAACGAATAAGTATCGCAATACAGCGAGGAAATGCTGTCAGCGTTAAAGGTGGACTGCCACAGGGACCAAACTTTTAAATTTGTTTAAACTTTCTTTTTAATAATTTTGGATTATTTTTATTATTACTATTAAATTGTAAATACTGTATATTTGATTGTTATGTGTTTCATCCAGTAATAACCATATTAAAATGAAATATTAAAATAAATTAACATAAAATAGTTAAACTTGGTAATAGAGTTGGAATGCTTGTTATACAGGGTGGCCAAAAAGTCGTGGATCAAATGCAAATAGGAGATAGATGAGGTCATCAGCTACAAAAAATTGTTCTACGGGAGGTCTCTAAGCTCAACCCCTGCAGAGTTATAATTTATTTTGCGTTTTATAAGAAAATCGACTTTTTTTTACTAATTCTTATTCAAATTCGAAAAAATCTACATCCTGTATCTTTTTCATAATATCCACTAGATTGGTACTGATAAGTTCTTGCGTTAGACATACTATTTAAAGTTGTTTATTGAGTGTATTGAAGATAATATTAAGTTATACGATATCAATTTTTTTCAAATCAAAACTTTTTGTTTACTTCGGACCCCACTGTGAAAAAAAAATACTCTACTCAAAAGTGACCCTGTATAACAAGTATTGGCGCATTTCATAGGGATTCTGAAACACATGGCCATGAGTCGCTCTAATATCTTAAACGCAAAATAAATTATAACTCTGCAGGGGTTGAGCTTAGAGACCTCCCGTAGAACAATTTTTTGCAGCTGATGACCTCATCTATCCCCTATTTGCGTTTGATCCACGAATTTTTGACCACCCTGTATATACATCCAACAATTTTAATAGGACAGCTATTATTCCAACAAAAAATAAAATCCATTTTATGAAATGATTTTGCGATACGCAAAATTAATTGAACGTGTCCCGAATGAGGAGACTCTGAGGCAGACTTTTGAGAGAGAGTTTTTAATAAAATGTCGGTTTCAATTTATACGACATTTTTAAATATCGCTTAATAAGAATGCTTTGTAACGGAGATTTATTAAATGTTTAATAATGCTTAGTATTTTTTCATGTGTTTTATTTAATGTAGGAATTCATAATAGATATCAGGAAGATTTGACATATGTACAGTCAGCATTATTTTCAGAGAATCAGTAAGTAATGTTACTGTATTAAACAAAGTCGTACTTGTTTGAACTCTTACAATTTGAAAACGACTAGTCCGTTTTACATAGTTTTTGATTTGTTTTCATCACGAATAGCAGAATAGAAGAACATTGGAAAAAAAAAATATTGGTTGTTTGTAAAGTAGGTTTACGATCGAGATGTTTACGTGATAACGTCTTATTGGTGATATAAGTTTTTGGGAAGTAAGGAATTAATGAAGATAACAATTTTTTCAAATTTTAAATTACATCTATCGTTTTATTCACACTTTTGATGATAAATTTCGGGTGTAAAATGACAAGTTTACTTATTCGACTATGACATACATTTTTCTTACAAAACTTAACCGCACGAGAAAATCTCCATTCGTTTGTATGCCGCTAGAGTGAGATGAGACGGGAGATCGGTCCGTCTCTCTCTCGTTATACCTGCGATCGCGCTCGTGAGGTTTTGGTGTGACACAAGTTTCTGAACATGTCACCCGACTAAAACGATTTTAAAGACGTTATCACGTCAAAAAACATGAAAAAAAAAACAATATAAAATGTTCATGGGTTACGAAAACTATGGAAAATATATGAAGCTACTAAAATACACCAATTACAACCTTTATTTTTGTGTCATGATTTTATGAAAGTATTCATATTACTTTTATAAAATCATAAATTAAGTTCAGCTAATCTGTAACACGACATACATTGACTGTTCGGGATCAGCTTATAGTTTAATAAAAAATAGGGCCTTTGAATTGAAAAAAAAAATACCCTAGTTTTGTTCGTCTGAGTTCATATTGTCACGATCGGATAGAATACGCCTTAGATCACTTCAATATTTAAAAAATACAAATTACGCTTAGAAATACCCTAATTACCACACACAAAATACGTTCACTAATTACTTCAATTACGCCCACTTCACACAGTAATTTGTCACTTGTATTCCGATATTAAACTGTCGGAATCGAACTATCTATCTATCTATCCCCTATTTGCTTTTGATCCACGACTTTTTGGACAACCTGTATATTCCTGGGAATAGTCTTGATCGATGTTCGAGAACTTTCTTGATAGGAGTGGTACTTACTAAAGTAGCTGTTGCACTATCCTTACGTATAAAACTGTTTAATGAAATACTGTTTATAACACACATTCTTTTTTAGAAGAGGGTCGAACGGGCAGTGAGTAGGCTCACCGGTTAAGTGATACCGCCGCCCATAGACACTCACAATACCAGAGAGGCGAGTGCGTTGCAGGCAGGTAAGAATTCTATTAATAATACAAATAAACAACAGAACAAAATACGAGCACGAAGCGAATTCGTTTTCTTTTACAACAGCTATTACATTTGACGCATTACGTACGTTACCTCTAGTATGTATGTATACTGTAAGAATTTTCAAAGACGTCTTAACCGCGTTAATAACTTATGAAGTGCACCGCGAAAATTCAAACTAACACCCGTGAGTTTCAAAGAAACGACGTACATCGCTCTGTGAAGTTGGCTCGTAAAACATACGAGGTCGCCTTTTGATAGCGCATTTACATCTGAATCATAAAGTTCATAAGTGATATAACTTGGCTCAAGAAAGATTTGTGATTTCTCTCGACATATTTAAAGAAGTTTATTCTAATTAAAAACATATTAGATGAGAAAATATTTACAACATAAATTGTTACGGACAACGAACAATACAGTTTAGAAAGCCGACGAACGAAGCTGCCAGCCAGATGTTCTTCTAGGAAACGGTCGGCGGGACGCAGGTAGCGGAAGGGCCGGTCGGTCCCTTTGACCAGCGTGGTAGTTTTAGGTTTAGTTTTAAGCTATTATTTGTATAAACCAGATAGATTTAAGCAGCCGTGCCGGACGGACGTTAATTATAAGCTCGCTTTGCTATAATATTTTGTGTCACCATCACTAACGTTCGGCCAATAAACATACCATTTATAACTCCACGAGTTTCATTTCAAGAATAGCGGCGGTGGTTCAGATCGACACCGTACGCTTATATAAATAGTAAAATATATCACGCCATCGTCGTACGCTGTCATTGCATTAGAGTCAGCTACCAGTAATATTGAAGTTGGAAAAAGAAAGGGGATTTTAATTTATTTATTTTGTAGAACCTAAAGTTGTTTTTACTTTCTACCCCTTGAAGTCAATAGTTCGGTAACATATGACGTACACAAAATGTAAATGCTTTTCGACATAATTAGTTTTTAAGCTATTGCATAGATTTTATCGCGGGCTGTGAGCGCGGCGACCGAATCAAGAAATTCCGTAACGAAATAAACCTAACACACGATGACGTAATATAGGTGCGGCCAATACGCGTTAGAGCGGGACAGAGCGCATACTGCGTCTCACATCGGATAGGCTTTTTTTTTGTCAAAGAAAAAAAAAATACTGCAAAAAAATTAAGAAATAATTATATTGCAAAGCTTATAAAAAATGCTATGCAATATGTATTTCGATGTATGGTTGAATGATGAAGTATGATTTTAATTTGTAAAAAAAAATTAAGAATCAAATAACACATGGTAATAAATATAGCTGACTATAAATTGCATATCAATTATTTACTTTTGGCATAATATGCTAGTTTTTTGTAATTGGAGGCAAACGGGCTGAAGGCTAATCTGATGTTAAGTGATACCGCCGCTCATGGACACATCGCCAGAAGACTCGCAAGTGCGTAGCCGGCCTTTTAGGAATTGGTAAGCTCGAACGACGGACTTTGAGGTGATACGGATGTTACTTTTAGTTTATATTAAAGTTTATAAAAAGTTTAATTTTGTACAATTAATTTGTTAATCAAAACATTTCATATTGGGTCAAATAAAAAGATCAACTTAAAGAAGTATATTTTAAAATTATATCCAATAAAATTTACCCAGCCTCTAAATATGCATTAAAATTGTTCATTTACGATCTTTGAGATACATCCATCTTTAAAAAAGGATCTCAACCATCTTTAGAGAAGGAACATAACCTTACTCGTATAACTTATTTTTAAAAATTGTTTAAATATAACATTTACCGAGTTGAATCCGTTTAGAACTCAGAAATGCTTTCAAAAACCCGAGCCATGTCAGGTTTCAGTCGAATAGAATTCGTAGCTTACCGGCTTAATCTGATCTTCGAACGGCAATCGACGTGCCATATCGAATGGAAGGTTTTCTAGGAAATCCTTTAAGGACTAATAGTTTTCGGGTCTTAAAATGTGTATGGGTCAAAGTAGTACACATGTGTATTTAGCTGGAATTTTATAGCAAGTGGTGGTTCATGATAGCGGCTATTGGAGCATGGATTAGAAATTGTGGAAAATGCTGTTCAATGATGGAGTGAGAACAATAAACGAAATAGTTTGTGTTAGGTTTCTAAAAAATATTGTTTTAAATCTTTTTTGCTACATTATATCTAATATTTACATATTTGAAGCTGGCCGCGTCAGACTGTCTGTATGTACTCCATAATCTCAAAAGCTATCAAATGGATTTTTGTACTGTTTCCACCTATAATGTGAATTATTATATCGCTTGACCCGGGGAAGAAAATCGTAAAAGCAGAATTTAATTTTTTAGGAAAAGTAAAAAAAGGCAATGCTATTATTACTAGGATACTAAGTACATTACATATACAGTATATATCAATTGAAATCTTATTTTTGAAGTTACACTTCTTTTGGCGCGTTAGGAAAAACAACACGTGTCACAAAAAACCGACACCCTGAAGTTACAGTTTTTTCTATTGCTAGTGTCGTTTTTTCTACAAACGTAGAATATTTTTTTTTAAAGATATTTATCTTGTTACGCCAAAGAAGTATAACTTCTAACGCGTGTACATAAGTACACTCACTTTTTCCTATCCGACGAATTAAACATTATTGTTACGTATTTAGTGTAAATAGTTACAAAATAACTAAATGTTTTTACTACAGTAATTCATCTAATTAGACTGAAACACAGCGTTTACATTTATTTCACTGTTTAAACATAGTTACGTACGACATAGTTAACGCACATTACAACGGCACATTTGACGAATGTTTAGAATTTAATACTCTATAACCACTCTTTTCGCGGAAATAGTATGACCTTGGTGAAATAAAACTGCCGCTTTAACTTTTATGAATTACAATCTAAACCAAAACTATCTTTATGGTTGTTGCGATCTGTGTCCCTATTATAACGGACTATTAAATAGGCGTTAATTTGTAGATCTATTAATATTGGCGAATCGATTAAACCACAGGTAGTAATGGTTTTTAACTAATTTGACTTTGACGTTGTTAATTTATGATCTCTGTGACAATGACGATTGCGGCTGACACCAGCCCTATTGATCCTACGTGTCTAAAAGTTAATAGCATTATATGTTATTTTAAATTCTGTTGAAGGGTCGGTTGATATGATTGCTATACAATTATTTGCAATCAACTTAAAAGAATCCAATGAAATAGTTCCACAACTAGATGTGTAAGTTTTTCTTCTTTCTGAAAGCGGAAGTTGACGGAAAGTTTCTTGCCAGTTCTTCTTGACCACTCTACGCCCTTGACTTCCGAACTAGTAGTAAAAGTAAATTTAGAATTAATTTAACTTCCTTTCTAACCTTCATAAGTGTACTTGTTTACCTATATGAATAAAGTTATTCTGAGTTTGTGCATTTTGGTGCTTATGCATCGCTCCGATCGAGAATCAGTCTATATAATTTTATAAACAATTCGGCTCAGTAGTAAAATACGGATGCGACATCTTAAACTCGGGTTATCTGAGTAAGGTATAAAAAAAAATCAAACGCGCAACTCGTGCGATTTCTGCATCTATTTCATGATCATTTGTTAATCTAATAGGCAAGTTGGTGATCAGCCGTCTGTGCCTGTCGCTCATCGACATTTTGGGTCTAAGGCAAGCCGGTTTCCTCACGATGTTGTCCTTCAACGTTCGAGCGAATTATAAATACACAGAAATTATTTATTATTATAAGAAATATTATTTATTATTATATAGAAATATTATATAGAGAATAAATATTATATAGAATATAATTATTTATTATTATATAGAAATTTTTATTTATTATAAGCACATAGAAAGAATGTCCATTGGTGCACAGCCGGGATCGAAGTTACGACCTCAGGGATGAGAGTCGAACGCTGAAGCCACTAACACATAATATACGTAACTCTCTCATTAATTAGTCCTATTCAAAGAAACAAATATTTAATACGCATTTTAATGTTAGTTATACTTATATACTTGCATAGTAAAAGTATTCCTGTAGCTTACATTGAATTAATTAAATATACACACTATGTGAATCCATTACTATAAATATAGAATATAGCTTCTCAGAAAGACAATAAATTTAATATTTGGATTTCATTCATTTTCCTGAAATTATAAGAGTTCAACAAATTAAAAAAAAGAACTACCGTACTTAAAGAAGCGTATCTTCACAGCCTAGTATCACAAATTCAAGCCTTGTTTGTACAGTCTGGATTTCTATAATTAAAATTGAATCTGGTGAAATGGTTTTAATTTGATTTGACTACAAAATGTGGGTTAAAAAATAACTATGAACACGACCGGGTTCCATTAACAAAATGTTTTCAGATATTCATACTGGCGTGCAGTTTGCGGAATAAATTAATTCTCGAAATAGGCCCGTTTTAATGCTCAGTTTTATAAAAGTTATTCCGGCTCCGTCGCCATGGAAAGTGGTGAGTGTAATAATTAAATTAAATCTGGGTTTTATTCACATTCGTTTTTTAATTTATGTATATATACTGCAAAATGCATAAACATACAAAATACTCATAAGTATACTATTATATCACTACTAGCTGCCCCCACGACCTTGGTTTCTCCTTAACGCCTAGCCTATCTTTTTAGTACATACCAACATGGAACATTTTGCTATGCTACCCCAGAGACTGTTCGGTTTTCCGGAATAAAAACTTTTTAGGTTTTTCTGTGATTTTTCTCTTTATAAACTGCGGAGTTCAAGTCATTAGATTTTAATTAACAAATAAAAAATAGGGGTGATCGTAGAGGGTAGATGAAAATACTAAAATAATAAAAACAAAAAACTCGTAGCACGTTATTTGTTAATACCTAATTTTCAATTAAAAGAGAGATATTAACATTGTTACTTTTAATAATAACATCTTACCGAACGATAAAAGTTTTACATTTTAATATATATTATCAAAGACTTATTTAAAGGAATCACATAGAAAGAACCTACACCGACCTTCAAAAATATTTTAAATGAAATAAAGCTCCTTCTCAGTATCAAATCCACAAAGGCTTGTAATAATAATAATTCATAAATCCCTCTAAAACATTTGTGTCACAGGATTTTTACTATGTCTGCTACATAAATTTTATCATTTAATAATAAATAAATTTATACAAATATTTTGTTTATAGGATATGATGCAAGCAAGTAATGGAATGAAATGTAATTTAATTAATTTGTTAAGTTTATAATAGGCCAAGTTAATATAAATTAATATATTTTATTTTAATTATTGCATAATTGCGTAATGCTTAATTATAAGCAGAATTTCATAGTTAATTGCTTCTGTCAGTACGCGGCTGCTCTTATGAGCTGAAATTGCTAAGCGTTTGAATATGCTGCTTTAAAAAACGTGTAGTCTTTTTCTAGACTATCTCTAGAATCTATAGTAGCAGAAGTTTTGTCATTAGGTTGAAATTGAAAAATTCTGTTTTTCGTTAAAAACTTTCCTAATATTATATTTTTCTATACGGGTCAAACGTCTAAGTTGACAGGACTCGGATCCCATTCTAAGCAACTTTACAAGATTAGGATTTTTAAAAGCATTCCTGTGTGCGTGTCTGTCAGCGTGGATTTAGTGCTTCACTGTTTTAAAGCTTTCACAATTTTGTTG
The DNA here is from genome assembly GCA_963693345.1 of Pieris melete. Classification (NCBI taxonomy): domain Eukaryota; kingdom Metazoa; phylum Arthropoda; class Insecta; order Lepidoptera; family Pieridae; genus Pieris; species Pieris melete. The sequence goes on from CAVNZK010000157.1 coordinate 75,886, forward strand.
GCAATGTTAAATTGTTATACTATTTTCGACGAATCTAAAATTTGATGTTATAAATATTTATATTAATATTGTGTGGTTTATGCGCATTGAAGACTAAAACAAAACCGCTGTTTAACCGCGAAGTGTTTTATTTAACTATCTGTATGTAATTTTTTTAATTGTTACTTAAAAAATGCCTACCGGCGTAACAGAATTAATCACATACTTTAAATTAAAGTTAAATATATTCATTCTTATGTTTTGGGTTGAATAGTAACACGATTAACTTATATACATAATTTATATAATCGTTTATCATTGTTACTGAAAAAAAATACTTTATACTTAAATGTATATTTAAAAAATAACAATTATCAAGCTGTTTATTTATTTATTTACCCGTTTTGCAGAATATATTTTCAATTATAGTAATCGCATTCGTTGCCGGGTTCACATTAATAAAATCAACAAATAACTAAAAATAACTAATTCATTTATGAAAATAGAAATACAATTGTGAAGACAAAAATATGGTTAGTAAAATTATTAAAAAGATATAAGAAATGGCAGATGGTCTTAGACATAGACATAACATTTATTACAAACAAAAACACACACACATAAATACACAAAATAACAATATTCAAATAAAAAACTAAAATGAGAGATATCGAAAACAATAAAAAAATCCCTTTTCCATTCGTTTCGTTTTAAGTGTGCAATGCGTGTGTGCTGTGGCTGTAATTGGCCCTGGCTCAGAATTATGCTGAGGAGCAGAATGTTCCACAGCGCTGGTCATTCTGCCAGAGACCACAGCAGCTAGTTTGCGCCTCAGTTGCAAAAAAAGAGAGAAAAGGAATGTAATAAATAATTAGTAGAAAAATAATAATACTAAAAGTTACCAGTGTACGTAATGAAGTCTTGTGTAAAGGTATATAGTAAAGTTAATAAAAATGTAAAAAAATAATAATAGTTAAAATAAGAATAATTATAAGAAGTAAAAATTGTATTTAACTCCGTCGCTAGATGGCAGTAAAGAGCATTAAATACTAATGTCATTTTTAAAGACCACGGTCAAGCCACCAGTACAAAATATAAAACCATTACAATCCAATAATAAAAAGTACTCAAATATTCACACGCTTATTGAGTTTGTGGAATGAATTAAAATATAGTCCGTGTAAACTATTTTAATATTCAGTTTTATTTAACAGCCTTTAATGCACCGAGTGAGCTTATTTTATAGAGCTTTGTATAAACTGCTCTATTTACGGAAGTTCTGAAGTTGTAGGGTATTACAGTAATTTACTTTGTAAAGCTTTTATTATAGTTTTTAATGTCTTTTTGCAATATAAAAAATATTTGAACTCGTTTTGGTTTATTATATTTTGGTTAAGATACGATTGATCTTA